>ML301374.1:8866-47374 GCA_005239505.1 Nicotiana paniculata
TGGCCAGATTCCGGACCTGGTCTAGTTCTTCCTGAAACTTCAGCAATTTTTGTTCAAGTGGCGACATGTTCTCATGCAGGACCTGAATACCTCGGCCATTAGTGGCCTCTACCCTTTCAATCACATTCTCCTTTCTGATGCCGCTGGACTCTTCCATCTTACTTTTGCCTTTGTTTTGTCCTTAGGAGGACTAGGGGGGAGTGGGTGGAGGGCCCTTGGATATGGTGTGTAGGCTGATGATGCCAGAATGTGCGAACTAACCTTTAGGGATGGGAGTAAGAAAAAAATAAAAACAAAACGTAACCAAGTCATTGAGGATTATGAAAAGACTATTGTAGTAGTTAAACACATAATGCAGAAATGAAAGCGTGTCCTAAGCTGGGGACCTCTTTATGCCCGAGGTAGGCCTAGCGACAAATTGATTTGGAGAACTTAAATTGCTAAATGCCTCATTTTATTGATAAGAGAAATAGGCGAATCCTAAAACGACAGACGAAAAATAAAAATCACTAATGGCCATTGGCCTTATTACATTGCTGGAAAAATAAAGACATTCCTATCTACTTGGTCCCAGAAGGACCTTCCCCAGATTCGGCATTCGTGCTTTCTTCTAACAGCCTTCCCAGCTCGCGAAGTCCCAGCAGCAGATAAGTTCTGGCTAAATATCCCCTTGCAGCTCCCTCATCCTTTTGAAAATCTTCAACCCTTTTGATGAACTTTTCTTCTAAATCGATTATACCTCATTCCAAATATTCCAGCCTTTTGTTGGCGCTAATAGCCATGTCCTTCCATTCCTCGATCAGTGTTTTGTTGGACTCATGTATCTTGTGGTGATCATCCTCATTCTCCCAGATCCTTTTACGCAACTGGTTGAACATGACTTGTGCTTCAGCCCTTTCATCTACAACCATGTGACCTCAGACGTACCCTGGCTTGCTCTGACCACCTAAATCTTCTTCTAACCGGCCCGGATAGAAAGGGGTATAACTGGCGTGACACCTGCCCGGCTCGATGGGTGTCTTTCTCGAGTATAACCTTGCAGTGCCATAGGTGTTGAGGTTGGCACCTGTGAGGACTGTCATTGTTTTGAAAGTCGGCTCAGAGATGGCTCATCTTCTCGACTCTAGGGATGACTTGTTTCCTTCCTGCCTGACTCATAAATTGAAGAGGGACGTAAGGGTAGGTCCCTCTGAGACTAATCAATACCAGAAATGATGCGTCTCGGGATCGAATGATGAACTCATATGTTGGAAACCATTCGAACATCCACTGAACCCGTTCTTCAGTCAGGTTATCAAAGAACTTGACCCATCCTTCGGCATCCTCAGGTTGAGCGAACATGTTAGGGATATAGTTCATTCGCTTTGGGTGATGGAAAGCGATGTGGTCATCCCACATTCGGCGGTGGATGTCCTGTCGATATTCCTATTTTTGGAGATGTTCTACAAGCCATAGTTGGAGTAACAGATTGCAACCTTCGAAATGTTTTGCTCCTTGTTGACATTTTTCTAAATCCCGGTACATATCTGCAACGATCATGGGCACAATGCTAAAATATTGCCCATTTAACCCTTCCATTACGGTCTTAGTTACCATGGCTAACCTGGTATGGATCCTTTCTTTCTTCATCGGGAACACGATCAATCCCAAAGAGCAGACCATAAACACGAACACTCGGTGATGGACGTGTTCTAGAGATGTGATACAAACTCGTCATGGTAGGTACGGTATGATTTTCTGTAGCCATACCATTCGTACAGGTAATCAAAAGGAATGTACGAATCCTCCAGACACACCAAATCCACGTCCTTTTTCAGACCCATGATTTTGAGGAAACTTCTGCCTGTGCCGTTCTCAAGCATCAGCAAACCCGGTGTTTCCCATACTAGGTTAGCCAACCCTCATATCTCTTCTATCAAAGGTGCCATTTCGATGCTCCCAAAGCGGAACACAGACCTTTCGCGATCCCAGAATAGTGTAGCAGCCTCTACTATCATATTTTTAGGCTGGATTTCCAGAAGTGATGGTAGATTACCCAAATGTTCCTGAGATAGCTTTGTCGCTAGTGTGTAAATCTTTCCACAACTCAGCAATTTGGGTGAATGTTAGAGACCATGCCGAATCTGGGGACTTCGTGCCTCATTTTTTTTTTTCTGTAAAACAAATAGGTTAGGCCCTTACCCCCACCGGACTCGACTATTTAACGTCAATAATTAGCAAGAAACATTTAGTTCTCCAAATAAATGCATAGAACGTGAGGGCGTCCGTTTTGGTTCAGGGAAACCCGGTGGACTTTTGGATAAGGCTATCTTAAAAGTTATCATGCGGACAACACTTCAGATTTGACTAGGTTTGACCATGATGCATGCAACAGTTCGACAGAGTAAGGTTTCTATGTGGTTTTAGAATGGTACCTTTGAGCGGACAACTCAAAGGGGAAAGGCATGGAACTGTCGAATGCACCGCTGATCGACTGGTTTTACCGCTAATAAGCCTTTCCAAATTTAGGGGGTGATAATATAGGAAGGGCGCAACCACTCATCAAGTGTTTCTATAGGATATTTTTGGCACGAGTGGAGTATGAATGTTGAGCACGATTTATGAAATAAGTATTTAAAACAAGTTGTCACGTATTTGCACGTTAAAGAAAGCGTTAAAAAAAGTAATAATGATTTAAAGCAGTTACAAAAAGGAAACAAAGAGACATGTCAGTTACGTTTTGGAAACTAAATACTCGCAGTAAACAACTAATTGCATGCAAAGGGAATAGGAAGGTGCAAGTATTTATAATAAAGGCATAAATTCACGAAACAATTTGAAATTGTAAAAGCCTATAATCCCCAGCAGAGTCGCCATGCTGTCGCGCCCCCTTTCTTTCCTCGCGGAGATCGGGTTCAGGAATTTTTTGGGACAAACTTCTTTGGAAGGAAGAAGTTAAAGGAAGAGTCGCCACCTAACGATTTTATGGCGCGTTAGGGCACCTTGAGTAGTTAACTCATGAACTAGTTTGCATTACCAGAGATTGAGTAAGGGCTTGAAGTTATCCTTAGGGGAAGGTGTTAGGCACCCCTCAGGATCCACAACTGTAGGTCCCGGCCAAATGGTTTTGTGAATTCAAAAAATAAGCAAATAACAAGCAAGGCTCAAATAAGAGGGGATTTCAAACAAGTATTGGAGTTTTATTGAAAGTTTAAAAGGAATTAGAAGTAAACATTTGAGAAAATATCCTAGGTTTAAAGTAATACGGATCACATCAATGCAATACCCGGTAATCACTCCTCGAATAGGGGCTACACGTGGTATTAGCGCACCGGTCATCATATTCATATTCTACCCTTCCCACCCCGTGAAGGTAATTAAAGCGTATGTTGGTCACGGATTCTATTGCGTGCTATTACCTGTCCCATCTTATCAGCCCTGGAGGAAGTTAGAACTACTATCCTAAAGGCTAGGTACTAGGCAGAACCCCTAGGTTTAAAGGACAAATGCTAAGCGACAAATAAAACATTTAGGACTGCAAGTATAGGGGACACACATGAGCAGATATGAGGCTCATGAATCCCTCCACAAATTAATACACATAACTAGCATGACTCAAACACAAAGAGGTCTTGAATTTAAGAACCTAAGGCAGGATGTCTAAGTGAGAATACAGTAATGAGGCAGTCTGATTACTGAGTTTCAGAAAAAATCTTTTTACCAGTTCTAGACTATGAATTTTGATCTGGAATTAGCCAAACAATTTAAAGAGACAATTTTCCTAGTTTTAATAAACTTAATGCCTAAGGCTTGCTTAGGCGGGTTTAACAAACTCTAGTTATCATGTTTAGACTTAATCGTGGTAAAGGAGTGAGTATTTAAACTAATGTGAATGCAGTGTCCTACAAAACAGGATATCTAAATGCATACAGAGTGTGGAATGATCTAAACCTACACATGCTTTTCTAAATGCACATACGTTTTCAAAAATCATAATCTATTATCATTTTAGGGCAGAATTTACTTATTAACACATCTTTTGCCTCGAAACAGAAATACAAAAGCATAGTTAAGTTGTCGAACCTAGAACATGATTTCTAATGCAAATAGCAGTATGTCCTGGACACATGGGTTTTGCATAGGGAATATGAGCATGATGAGAATGAATTCCTAGGGCAACATGATCTCTAATGCAAATATTGACGATTAATGTTTTTAACCTAAAACAGGATTTCTAGAAATGGTGATCATGAAGATGCAGATACAGTAACATTATAACAACCATTTTATAGTTATTTAACTACGAACAGGATTTCTAAGTGAGGCATGAGTATGGTCAAGATTCTGAGATAAACGGGCCTAAAACATGTTTTCTAATGCATGCATGGCAAGTATTCCTAAGCATGGTAGCTATTGCACACATATAAAAAATAAATCCTATAGCATGGTTTCTACCCATAATTATACTAAGCATGCACAATCCCGCCCATTTCACTATCCATCCCATAACCGTTTTTTACAATTAATTATTACAGACCAACCTTGCACAAATTCCATAAATAAGGAAATTAAGAAGTTACACTATAGAAGGCCTAAGAGTAGGCCCAAGTCCTTAGATATAACAATGCCATATGCCATGACCTTTTGTAACCCAGGTGCGTTAGAGTTCCTAAGGATCTTAGAAGACCCCAGGCAGTGCTCACAGCCAAGTACCCTAGCCAGGAATGAGTAAGTGCAGTGTGGATGCCAGCCTTGTGTGTCAGAGTTCAATGGGTACTCAAATGGTCCCCAAGGCAGTGCTCACACGAAGGGGGCTGAACTTAGAACCAAGAGTAGTGAGATGTGCCTATAGTTTAGAAAAGAGTTGAGTTTGAAAAGTAGCTTTTGGAAATAACTGTTTTGAAAAATAGCTTCAGAAATCAACATGAGAGTTTGTTTTGTGAAAACTGGTTTGTAGAAGAAACAAACAGGACAATCAGCAACCCAGAACATACATGGTTTAGGAAGAAAGCACAAACAGGGATAGGGGGTATGGGGAATAAATAAGGCGCATAGCAGAGGCATACTTGCACAGAAATAGTCCTTAGGCTAGTGCTATATGGTTTAAACAATCACAGCTTAGTTATCACATAATGTTCATGCCACGACTCTAACAACATCAGATTGAGGGGTGTCAAACAGAGTCGCATATTAGGTCCAGGATTAGGATTTACATAATAACTAAGTATTAGGGGGGTACATGCTCATAGTGTTGGGAGTCAGGCAGATTCATGATGGAAACATATACGGGAAAGCAATAGACATGTTAGACTAAAGGGAAAGGGGAATCACATAGGAAAGTAAACATGCTGAACACAGAAGGAAAGAGAGGTCATAGGGGTAAGACAAACACTCTAGCTGCAAGGCAAACAACAGAACCATAATTAAAACCTCAATACAAATAGAAACATGTTGAGTTGGATGTTATAAACTTAAACTAGAAACATACCAGTTAAGAGTAAGAATAGAATAGCAAAGTGCAGAGAAGTAGAGCAATAGGACAGTGGTATGCAGAGCAATAGAGAAACAATAAGTTGTTCAGTCTTGGCTTTCAGCCGACTGAGTAGCCAGAAGAACAAGAGAGAATATGCAGCAAATCAAGTGAGAGTTCAGAGCAATATGAGTGCTACTTGTGTGTGTGTGTTCGTGTCTCTATTGGTTGTGTTATGCTAAAGAAAGTAGGGTGTTTATATTCTGAAAACGAGTAGAGGAAATAAGGTAAGGAATAATTAGTCTAACATAATTATAGAAATAATAACCAATCAGTGTCAATTAATGGCATGAACTCCCTTTAATTAGGGAGTCAAGTTCAAACGGGCCAATCAGAGTTAAATCAGGGAAAGGAATCAACTAGAGTGATCTTACCATAACAGGGGTAGTAAAAGCATTGAGTGTGTAATAAAGACCAGGTTCATAACACGTAATTAAGGAAAGTACACACTGATAGCATATTCACAAAACAAAGCATGGGTTAATTCTGAAAATTAGTCGAGGGAATCTCGACTGTAATCGAAATCATAGGGAATCAGGCATAATCGAGGAAACTATCACACAATCAAGGGAAGCAATTCGAAAAATCAATACAGAACATACAGAACCATAAGTTCGAGGAAAACATCACAGAGTCAGTAGAGGGTATCAGGAACCCTAACCATGAATTAGAGTAAGAAACATAGAGCACATAGAGAGCCTAGAAGAAGTATTCAGATTGGCTAAACATAGCAAACAAGACGGACTAAAAAACAAAAAAATTGGGGATTTTCCGTAAGAAGCTTTGAATCAAAACGTATTAACAAAGAAAAACATAGAATAACATTAAAGCAAAAGTAAAGGGAAATCGATTTTGAAATGGGTTTGTGAAACCCTAGTTTTAAAAATTGAAAGATCGTTTAAAGATGAAAGTTTTCAAAGAAAAACATAGAAAAGAAACTTCAGAATACTATAGATCTAAAGTAGATCTAGAATAAATCGAAAAACATAGGGTTAGGGTTTCATGGAACCCAGAGAAGTAAGAAGAACCTCAAAGACGGCACCGGCCTAAGCCAGAACAGGTTGTAAACTTACTCAAACGGCCGGGGAGGCCGAAAAGTGGCACGTGATGGGAGGTGAGTTGGACCGCTCCAGGTTCGCCTGAGAGCCCTAGAGTATCACTAGAACTGTGCAAAGTGGAAAAATAGCTGTGAGACGATGAGGAGCCATAATTTCTGGTGAGATAACCAGCCGGAGAAGATGACCGGACTCCATCAGAGAAGAGAAGCCGAAGGAGGATTCTAGAAAGAACTAGAGAGTAATAGAGAGAGATAGAAAGAGAGTGAGTGTTGAGAGAATGAGGGAACGGAGGGGGGTAGTGATTAGGTTTAATTATGGTAACACTGATCTGGACCGTTGATCTTATTTGATCAACAGTTCAGATCAAGTGTGGGGTTGGGCCGGGTTATTTGTGGGTTTGGGTTGGATTAGAGAATGGGTTTTGGGTCAGGTGGGGTTGGGTTAAAAGTTGGCTAAAATTTAAATAAAAATGGGCTAAAAGTTAAATACCCAATTAAATAAGGTAATTAATCAATAAAATAGCTAATAATTGTGTAAAAATAAATTGAGGCCAAATAAATGAAATTAAGGCGATTGACTAAGATATAAAAATTATAAATGATCACTCATTGATTTTAAAATGGTATAAATGCACATTTGTGCTATAATCGGCAAAACTGCTGAAATTAACTAAATAATGCCAATATTGGCTAATTTGTGAATAATAAAATCTTAAGGGAATTAATAGGATATAAATAACATGTTGATCAAGAAAATGATTTGAAATTATATCATTTATGAATAATTATGGAATATAAAATGTTAAATAAACAGTAAAAATAATTTGATAAAAATACGAAAAGCTGTGAGAAAATACCAGTTACTGTAAGGAGTGATTTTGAAAGTATATATACAAGTTTGAAAATAATTTGAGGAAAAAGTGGGTATCAACATCCACTTGGCTTAGAAATTGGGCATGTCTGTGATAGACATGCCCATACCTTTGTTAAAGCTTAAATAGCCCAAGGTCTTTAGACCAAGAGTCACACGACTCAGGCCCATAACCAGTATGGTTCTTAGGAAATTCCAAAGGCCTTAGGACAAATTTTGGAATCTTAGTTTGAAAACTTTTCAGTAAATGATTAGAAACTTCTATAATAGGGACAACTGTCCCGATGCTGAGTAGGAAAGGATAAGGATAAGATCCCAAATATCCATAAATTAGATAGTTGTCCATTTTCTGTGATAAGAAGGTACCGGAAGTTGGATAGCTATCCATAATTCTGTTTAGGAAAGATGTTTTTTTCCTGATTTTAGGGAATGCTGGCAAATTCCTTTTGGTATCCTAATCCTTATCCCTTTCACTCCCTCACTCTATATAAACACTCCTTTTTCTTCATTAAAGATAAACTTACGCACCTACACCCACAGACCTAGACCTACACACACATACACGAAAGCATATACACACACAGAAATTTCCTAAGAAATCGCTACGTCTGCGCTACCTTAAGCTTTTTTATTCATTTTTAAAAAAGAAAAATTCTGGAAAATCAACCTTGGTCTTTCGGAAACAAAATATATACTCCTTTCATGTTTTAAAATCCTGCTGTTTTCCTACTCTACTCGGTTGTCAAGTTTAAGCTGAGAATTTTTGGCTTTTCTGCTTCGTTCATTGCTGCTGTCTTTACTTCAACTTTTCGAGAGACTTATTTTCCCTATTTGTTTGTTTTCTTGCTGCTATCAAGGTATTTCTTAACAATGTAAAGTTTAATTTTTGTTATTTTTTTTCATAACTATGATTTTGATGGTTATCAACAATCTGTGTTTTGTTTAAATACTGCATGAATCATATTGGTTAAAGTGACTTTGCGCAAGTGGCAACTTGAGATTTTAAATAAATCGGTGACTTGGGACACCATAAATATTCCAAGTGGCGACTCTTAAATAAAATAAATAATCTCATTTCGATTAATGTCACTTAAAGTGGAAAAAGTCCTACATCACCCTTTTCGAAAAAAAAAAGGTGTAACAGTTCTGGCAACTCCGCTGGGGATCGAACCCAGAATCTCTGGTTCAGGGTTCAAGAATTCGAGCTTGTAATGTGATTTTTACTTGGCTTTATTGATTGTGATATTATTGTATTTGTTGGCCTAATGTGCTAATTGCCACTAATTTACCGCTTTGATATTATTTGAATCGTATTAAACTGTCTTCTTACGCCTCCCTTCTGTTTAGGCCATTTGAGTTATATTGGATTTATGTCGAAATGTTCTTAAACTTGTTAAATTAGTAACATGCATATTTATTATCATTGTACAGTTAGTAAAAATGTAATAATTCGCCTTTTTCTATATTTTCTTGTACAATGAATTAGTTTAATATATTAGTAGCTTTAGTATACTGTTTTAAACAATTAAACATAGTAACTCCAATTCTATTAGTTTTAGATCACGAAAAGTTGGTTTTACCAGCAAACTGAATAGTAACCATTGTATATTTTCAGGCCCGAATCAGTTGGGTCCATGAGAATTGTACGCTAGGTTTTCTACTAATAAATCAAGTTGACAATTCAATTAAAGGTATTTACCTTTTAATGTATTAAATACAATGATCTTTAAACTTATCACTTTAAACATATTGTTAATATAAGAAAGAAGACTCAGGAAATCAGTAGAAAAATTATTGAATCAAGCCGGATTTTTGATTTACTTTACTTGTGTCCCAAACCCCCTTTCAGCATTTTGTTTTTCTTAAAAACATATATAAAATATAAGTAAAATTGTAATATTGCCACCACAAAATGTTAGTTTTAAATAAATGTGTATTGGGCCAGAGTCATTTGGACTCAGTCATTACCTGGCCCAAATCATATTTAATTAATTTCATTTAGTTGTTCATAAAATGTGCATTGGGACAGAGTCATTTGGACTCATCATCATGCCCTAATCTTCCTGAATTAAATTCGCTTAGTTGATTGAATGTGTATTGGGCTAGAGTTCATTTGGACTCCATAATCACTAGGCCTAAATCATTTCGACTGAATTCATTTAGTTGCTCTAAATAGCACTGGGCCAGAGTCAATTAGACTCAAGCAGGCCCAAGATATTTTCAAATTAAATTCATTAGCTAGTCCAAATAATGGACGATACACGTCTTGGGTCAGAGTTCATTTGGACTCAGCCTTTATCAGGCCCAAACTCTTAATTATGGGCCAGTTTGGCAGCTAATACGCAAGCTGCCCCATTTAATTCAAATAAATGTATCATATAGTATTGAACTTTTACCCTTAGTTACACGACATAGGTTACTTAGCTTAGAGACATAATCATAACTTTAGGTATACTTATAAACAAGCTAACTATTATAATTATTTACACGTACACGTGACATAGTTGTGATGCCAAAAATAAACCAAGGTACATGTTCGCGTGACCATAGTCAAACATTTTTAGTAAATAAAACGCCTTAATCAAATACTCAGAAATACTTTTAGGCGCGATTTTTAAATTACTATCGTGATTGCGTACATGTTCGCGTGACGTGATCCCAATTTTTTCAAATAAATCTAAGGTATGCGTTTGCGCAAGTGGCGACTTGGGATTTTAAATAAACCGGTGAATTGGGACCATAAATATTCTAAGTGGTGACTCTGAAATAAAATAAATAATCTCATTTCGATTAATGTCACTTAAAGTGGAAAAAGTCTTACATCACCCTTTTCGGGAAAAAAAAGGTGTGACAGCTCCGGCGACTCCGCTGGGGATCGAACCCAGAATCTTTGGTTCAGGGTTTAAGAATTCGAGCTTGTAATGTGATTTTTACTTGGCTTTATTGATTGTGATATTATTTTATTTGTTGGCCTAATGTGCTAATTGCCACCCATTTACCACTTTAATATTATTTGAATCGTATTAAACTGTCTTCTTACGCCTCCCTTATGAGTTTTCTAAAAATGGTGCACACATTCGCGTGGCTCTCTTTTCTGTTAGACGTCATACCAAATAGAATGGGGATGTATCAGCCACCAGGCCAGGTAGACTTTCGTGCTCCCGGTACGTTGCTCCCACCTCGGCTCGAGTTGTCCGCTTGGGTAAGCCAGGTCTAGAACACATCCCCAGGTTTAAACCTAGAATAACATAGCCTTATGTCGGATCCATAGTAGGAACATTTGCTTGCATCACGTGCATTTGCCTTAGGGGACTCAACATAGGGGTTGGTTCCGTCTAGGACAGGTGTACCTGAAATTGAAGATCATCTTGATGCATCTTACCTGCTACATGTGCATTTATTTTTTTCGGCTTGTGCGTTGACCGGCTAAGGAAATAAAAACAACAGAAAAACCAAGAGTGAGGTAGCATAGAAAATTCACCCTGTTCTGAAAACTCCAGTATTTGAAAACGGCTCGAAACCCTGCCAAAATATTTTGAAAAAAAAAGAGAGCAAAAAGAAAATGTATTTCAAAAATGGAAGTAAGTTAATATCATGTTTTTCCCAATTATGTCAAAACTGGGAACTACGTGAGTCTGATTCTCACAAATACGTAGGCAAATCTCATCGGTGCCGATTCCAATTCTTCCAACCAAATAATGCAATGAAGTAGGTCTATTCGTCAAAAGAGTAAAACCGACCCAGCTTCGGTTAAGTCTTGCGGCGATTTTGCCAGAAAAACCTTAAAACACCTTATCTTGCCGAAGGGATATTTTCGCTAAGAATGGACATATTTGTCAATAAGGCATCACTTTTCCCATTAAAGTTCCTTACGTCAACCTCAAAACTTTATTCGAAAGTGGGAAGGGGCCATAATTGCAAAAAATGACTGTTTTGGTCAATGTTGCACAAATAGCCACCCTCAGGCCTTTCTCTTTAAAAATTTGAAAACTGGTTCTTTGCTGGTCTGTCTTTCAAACTAGAGTCAACCCTAAACCTCAATACTCACAGGTACACAAAGAATACCGTCCAGAATCCACCACTAAATATCGTAGAACAAGCTCCACTCCAGCTTCAAATGTGGTGGTATGATTTGGACAAAGAGGGTCAAGACTGGGTAGTCGAACATCTGGGTGCTCTCACGGATATCATGAAAGTTAAGCCCCAGAATGATCTAATCAAGGCTTTAGTAACTTTTTGGGATCCCGTCCGTAATGTCTTTCGCTTCTCAGACTTCGAGCTCACTCCCACCTTAGAGGAAATAGCGGCGTATACAGGTTTTGCCCGGGGTTTGAGAAATCAACAGTTTATATTCCTGAGGCCTCTTTCAATGCGCCATTTCTTTGATATCATGAATATCAGTAAGCAAATAAGAAGGAATCGTGTGAGCGAGGGCTGCTGCTCATTCTACTTCCTATACTCCAGGTATGGGCATCCAGAGGGGTTTGAAACGCATGAAAAAAGGTTGAACAACAAGCAAAGCAAAAATACTTGGAAAATTCATCGTCGCTTTGCCTTTATAGTGGCATTTCTAGGCATCATGGTCTTCCCGAATGAAAAAGGGACAATTGACATCCGTATGTATATAATTGCGCAAGTCCTAACTGCCAAGGAAGACCACACACTTTCCCCACTAATATTATCGGATATCTATCGGGCATTAACACGGTGTAAGTCGGGGGGTTACATTCTTCGACGGTTGCAATATCCTTCTACAAATGTGGCTAATTGAACACCTTTGCCATCATCCGAAATTTATGAACTACGGTCCAAGAAAGATCAACTTCATTGAAAACTATGAAGAAAGAGTAAAAGATCACAACTCTCCGGAAGGGGTTGAAGCTTGGATCGTCCACTTGAGAACTTTAAAGGCAAATCAGATTGAGTGGACTTTAGGATGGCTACCGGTGAGGGAAGTCATATAAATGTCATCCGCAAAGAATTATTTGCTATTGATGGGATTGAGAAGTGTCCAACCATATGCACCACAGAGAGTTCTGAGGCAATTGGGAAGATGTCAAGTAGTGCCTGAGGATCAAGACATGAGTGTCCAAGTTATTGAGCTACACCCTGAGGCCCCACTTCCCGAGGCTTTAATCCAACAAATCTGGAATGGTTGTCGATACTTAAAAGAGGATACTCAAGTACCTGATCTTGCAAGAGGTGAAGTAGATTCGGGCTATGTCACATAGTTCGAAAAAAGGAATTGCATTAATGAGGAGCCACAGCTCGAGCCAGAATGGCCTGCCAAAAGACCTCATATTCAAGCTTTTGATGACAAAGTCTAGGAACGGTTGGCCTAGGGAGAAAAAGAAAAGAAATATCAAGCCACCATCCATGCGTTGGTGGAAAAATTGACAAACCTCGCATTTAACAACGACTTACATGCACAGGTAGCCGAAGGTGAAAAGAGAAAATTAACCCGAGAATGAGGCGCTCTGAGCCCAACTTCGAAACATGAGGATAGCCGTCGAAACTCCTGTAAGAAGCGAGAGAGATGAAAAAATCATCAACAACTTAAGAATGAAGGTCCACGACTATGCAGCTGACTTGATAAAGACTAAAAAGGCTTTGCTAGATGCTAAAAAAAAAACAGCTAAGGGAGCAGAAGAACATGCCCACCATTTGAGACAGAAATATGGCAAAGAGATAACAGTTCTAAAGGAAAAGCTATTTGTCCTTGGGAATGAAATGGTCCAGCAAACCAAAGATTTTAAGACGAAAAAAGAGCATTGCTACGCACTAATTTGCCAACTAGAAGAAAGTGTGCAACAACTGTAGGAACAAAACCATACAAGCGCACAAGTGTTTGAAGCCTGGGCATAGCAAATTGGGCGTCTGCTTCAAGAGAAAGAAGTCATCAGAACCAGGATTAAGGAAATAGCTTACTATGTTGTGATGAAATGTCACGAGTGTGAAGACATGACTAGGTCCATATTCTTCGCTTCTATGATGACCTTCATCCACAAAGTAATGGATGACTTAGACCGGCTTCAAGAAGACATTGCGCGAAGGTCTGCGCAAAGTCCAGCTAATGCCCCACAGGCTCCAAGAAGACCGTTAGAGGCTCTCATGTACTTTTGACTTTCCAGTTTTTGAGTCTGTACTTTACTGCTTTCTAGAGTTTTGTTCAAAATTGTTGTGTCGTTTCTTTTGAGTCTGTATTGTTTTCCTTTATAGTCGTTCGTCTTTCAATTCCTTGTAATGAAAAACCAAAAAAAAAGAGAGATATCTTTTTTTTTTAATGAAATGAAAATGTGCTTTGTTACTTCATACTTATTCCCTGAACTACGTAATGATATGATTCATGCGACGTCATGATATGTAGGCAATTCACGTAGGATTCGATCATAACCCTAAAGTAAGTAATTAAGAAAGCAAAATAGAGAGACAATAAATCTGGGATGAAACACACAGCCATCGCAAAACATTTAGAAAAATGTTTAACTGTTTAGGTGCATTCCATCCCCAAATATGTGATTCTCTATGTTTTAAATGTCTCAAACTAACCGATTTGTTGTATATGCTTTAAACGAACAAGTTCTATTTTAGGTAGTTGGTTTTGTGGTGGTAATGTGGCTTCACACCCTTATTTCACGAGATCTAAAGGAAGTACCGCATGGCCTCAGAGAGTCATCTGCCTATCGTTGAGCCCGAATATAGCCTGGGATCGGTTATCCCGCAGCCCGTGTCAGCAGTTGTGAGGAAAATAGAAGGTTGCGATGCCACATGCTAGAGATGTGGGACGCATGTTCCAATGGCATGGAACCACCTAGTACTATCCCTGGATTCCATGAATTGATCCCTAGGATTGAGGAACTACCAATATCCCTATCTCAGTAGCCAACCCATTCATGCCATTTGGATACCCTACCATGTCAACCAACTTCACTAGTATGCCTTCTGAGGTTCGCCCCCAGGCACCATCTTCAGGAATATCATCTACCGTGTTCGCAGCACCACCAACCTCTAGTATGGCACAACCAACATTGCCTTAACAAAGTTTCGAACCATCATCTTTAACTTTCGAAGCTCCTCAATTCTAATTGGACACCGCTCGGGTCACCCCAAATTCCTATCCTCAGCACCCGCAATTTGAGTCTCCTATAGAACATGAAGGATCCAGAAGAAATCCTGAACAAGATGGGATAACACGAAAAATAAAAAGCATCGAGCAAAGCCTCAAGAATATGTAGGGACTGAGTGGCCAAAAGAGCGTGTCATATGCTGATATGTGCATGTTCCCTTACGTCCATTTGCCTGTTAGCTTTAAAATGCCAAAGTTCGAAAGATATGACGGGCATAGAGACCCAGTTGCTCACTTAAAGCGATATTGTAATCAGCTAAGGGTCTGGTGGAAAAGAGGAGCTATTAATGGCCTATTTTGGAGAGAGCCTCACCGAAATTTCTTCTGAGTGGTATATGGACCAAGACATCTCCCATTGGCACATATGGGATGACCTGGCCCGGGATTTTGTAGGAAAATTCCAATAATATGTTGATATAGCCCCGAACAGGAATTCTTTGACCAACCTCAAAAATAAAGCCTCGGAAAGTTTCCAGGAATACGCTATCAAATGGCGCGAATAAGCGGTCATGGTAAAACCCCCGATGAATGAGGCCGAGATGGTCAGTGTCTTCTTATAGGCCCAAGAGGCTGATTATTTCGAAAACATGATGTCTTCCATGGGCATACCGTTCGCGGAGGCCATAAAATTGGAGAAATGGTAGAAAACAGCCTGAAAACAGCCCATATCTTAAGTCAATCAGCTTTAAGAGCCACTTCCCAAGCCATCAGAGCGGCTCAGGAGGTTTGGCAAGCTAGAAGAAAAAAGAAGAAGGAGTTATGGTGGCTTCAAACTTGAGAAACTCTCGGCGACCCCGAGATTATTCTAGTCCACCTTCCAGAACCCCGCAACATTATTACCCATACCAGGATGCAGCCTATGCTATGGCCCCTCATCCTTATGAAGTAATGAACGTCCTGCCGTACACCCGGCCACATCAGCATTACAACCAAAACAAAGCTCCACCTCGAAATAACCCTCCTCACCAAGCTCGTATAATCCCTATCCTCTACAGAACAATTACCAATATAACACACGTCCCCGTGAACCACCTAGGAAAACTGATTTCACTCCTATTGGTTAATCTTACTCCAGCCTCTTCCCAAAATTAGTCCAAATGGGCCTGTTGCAGTCGGTACCTCCGAATAGAGAAAACCTAGAGTCTCCATCCTACCGGCTAGGTACCAGGTGCACTTATCACTCAGGGGCGGAAGGGCATCACACTGAAGATTGTTGGACCCTTAAGAGAGAAGTCGATAATCTGATAGAACAAAAATGGGTAGTGTTAAGGGACGAGGAAGTCCCTAATGTAACCAACAACCCGTTACCGGCACACAACAACGGACCCATCATCGGGATGATCTGTGAAGACAAAGAACTCGACCTAGCATTAAAAGCTATCATTGCCATACTGACTTAGAAAAGAAACCCAAAGCGGTGGCAAAACAATTCATAGATGAGGAGAAGATAAATTTCACTCCCCAAAATGCAGAAAAGGCCGGGGAAACAAAGACAGGGGCAACACCCGCCAAAGAGGCCATTCTCTATGTCCCAAGAGCCCCTAGAAAGGGACAACTTATGTTGAGCCCTCCCAAGAGACTTGAACAGAGAAAAACCACGCCGAATATGCCAAAAATGTACGTACCAAAAGGGACTTACGTGGCACGGAAGCCAATCATTCCATCCAGGCTGGATAAGCCTTTGATCATTAGCCGTGTACCACAAAAGCCCATGAGATACCTCACTATCATCCCTTGGAAATACACCCAGACAGTGGTCACATACAAAGGAAAGGAAGTTAGGGGAGAAGTAAATAAAACAAACCAATCTGGGAAGTATCACAATCCAGAAGAATTGAACTATACCAAGTAGAAGCGGTTTCCACTCAAAAAGCTGGTCAGTGCTGAAGAAGCGGATGAATATTTCCAGAAGATGAAAACCTTAGAGTATGCTGTAATTGACCAACTTAGAAAGACTCCCTCCCAGGTTTCACTTTTGTCCTTATTGATGAGTTCAAACGAACACCAGAAGGTGCTTATAAATACACTGAATGAGGCGTATGTTCCGATTGAAACCCCGGTTGATCAATTGGAAAGAATGGCAGAGCAATTTTTTGAAGTCAACCGAATCTCCTTCAGCCGAAATGACTTGCCTCCAAAAGGAGCCGCACACAACAAAAGCCTTTCACTTGACTGTCAAGTGTGAATGATATTATGTGAAAAGGGTTATGTTAGACGATGGGTCCGGAGTCGACATCTCCCCTCTATCAACATTACAGAGGATGGAAATCGGGACATAATGGACGAGACCAAACAATTTTTGTGTGCGTGCTTTTGACGGTGTCAAGCGGGATATGATAGGGGAAATTGACTTGATCCTAACCATTGGCCCCGTGGATTTTGAAGTAACATTTCAAGTTCTAGACATGGACACTTCATATAACTTTCTCCTAGGAAGACCATGGATCCATGTCGTGGGAGCCGTGCCCTTTACTATCCATCAAATGGTCAAATTCGAACATGAAAACCAATAAATTGTTGTCTACGGAGAAGAAGAACAATCAATTTATAGGGACCCGTCAGTCCCATGTCTGGAGGCTAGAGAAGGGAGTGAACACATTGTCGACCAAGCCTTTGAAATTGTGGTCGCAGACCAGTGCGAAGAAGGAACCCATGTCCTCAACCCTGTTTATCAAACACATCAATCATGGTCGCCAGTGAAATGATCAAACATGGGTACAAGCCCGGGAAAAGGCTCGGGGTATCCTTACAAGGCATAACAGAGCCCGTCACCTTGATTGCCAACAAGAAGTTCTTTGGCATAGTTTTCCAAGCTACCCATGCCGACAAAAAATGTGCCGATGAACGTAAGAAAAATGGGCGGGTCTTGCCTCAGCCAATCCCGCACCTCGCCAGGCCATTTTTTAAGTCAAGATATATAGAAGAAGAAGGATAGGACTTCACGACCGAAGAAATTGATGACATCTGTGAGGCACTGACGCAAATTTTGTACGAGGTTCACATGGTCCAACTGGGCGAAGGATCGAGCACTGCTGAGGTTCAATACACGGGGCCCAATGCTAAACTTCAAAATTGGAAGGCTACTCCATTCCCCGTCAGGTGGGAATCCCGGTAGTTCAGTCTTCCCATCTTTCCCGCATTCTGAGTTATTTTGGGGTGTAACTCGAATGTTTTTAATTCTTGTATTTTCATTTCAATGTAAACCCTAGTATCTTCAAATTCAATGAAATGAAATCATCATTTCATCATCGAATTATTCTTTCTGATTTTGCTATTTTTCTTATCTTTCTCTTTTCAGTTCTAATAATGCAGACTTAAGTAACATGACATGCTTACGGACTTCATGCCCAGATCCTAAAATGCTATCTAACTGTGAAATAATAAATCAAGAACGAAAATATGATGAAGATGAGGTTTTTAAGGAAATAAATCGAGAATTGGAAAAATTTGAGAATAAGCCTAAGCTAAACTTAAATGAAATCGAGCCAGTTAACTTGGGCAATTCAGAAGAGGTCAGAGAGACCATGATAAGCATTCACGCCGAGGGAAAAACTAGAGATGCATTGATCCAATTTTTGTTTGAATTTGAAGACGTGTTTGCATGGTCTTATGATGATATGCCAGGACTGAGTGTCGATTTAGTGGTACATAAGTTTCCAACGTATCCCGGTTGTCCACCCATCTAACAAAAGCAAAGAAAATTCAAAACAAACATCAACAATAAGATTAAAGAAGAGGTTTCCAAACAATTAAAAGCTGGTGTGATCCGAGTAGTCCGATACACCACATGATTGGCCAATGTAGTCCCAATACCAAATAAGGACGGGAAGATCCGAGTATGTATTGACTACAGGGGTTTGAATAAAGCAAGCCCCAATGACAATTTTACGCTACCAAACATCCACATCCTTACCAACAATTGTTCCAAACATGAGGTACAATATTTTGTGGATTGTTATGCTGGGTATCACCAAGTCCTGATGGATGAAGAAGATGCATAAAAGACAGCTTTCACCACACCATGGGGCACTTACTGTTACAGGGTCATGCCATTCTGTCTGAAAAACGCTGGGGCAACTTACATGAGATCTATGACCGCCATCTTCCATGACATGATGCACCAAGAAATTAAGGTGTACGTAGATGACGTGATCATTAAATCCAGAACACAAGAAGTCCATGTGTGAGATCTGAGAAAAATTCTTTGAGCGTCTGCGCATGTATGACTTGAAGTTAAAACTAGCTAAATGTGCATTCGGGGGTTCCATATGGGAAACTCTTGGGGTTTATAGTCAGTCGGAGGGGTATTGAGTTAGATCCCACAAAGATAAAATCTATCCGAGATCTACCACCTCCGAAAACCAAGAAAGAGGTCATGATTTTGCTAGGAAGGTTGAATTACATCAGTAGATTCATCGCACAACTTACTATCACACGTGAGCCCATATTTAAGCTACTGAAAAAAGACGCGGCGATTAAATGGACGGATGAGTGTCAAGAAGCTTTTGATAAAATCAAAGAATACTTGTCAAATCCGCCGGTGTTGGTTCTGCCGGAACCTGGAAGACCTTTATTCTTGTACTTGACGCTCTTGGAGAATTCTTTTGGTTGTGTTCTCGGGCAACATAATGCGGTCGTGAATAAAGAGAAATCCATATACTATTTGAGCAAGAAATTTACTAGTTATGAAGCCAAGTACAGTTTGCTGGAAAGAACTTGTTGTGCCTTAACTTGGGTCGCTCAAAAGCTTAGACATTATTTGTTGGCCTATACCACATATCTCATAACCAGAATGGATCCTCTAAAGTACATATTCCAAAAATCGATGCCCACCAGAAGGCTAGCCAAATGGAAAATCTTGCTCACTGAATTTGACATTGTTTATGCCACCTGCACGGCAATGAAAGCCCAAGCCTTGTCCTATCATCTGGCTGAGAACCCGGTTGATGAAGAATAATACCCAGTAAGCACTTATTTCCCAGACGAGGAAGTAAATTCAATTGAAGTAATTACAGAAGACACTAAGACTTGGAAAATGTTCTTTGATGGAGCAGTAAATGCAAAAGGGTGTCGGAATTGGGGCAATTTTAATTTTGCCCATGGGTCAGCACTATCTGACTACGTCACAACTTCGATTATTCTGTAAAAATAACACTGCCGAATATGAAGCTTGCATCATGGGCATGAACATGGCTATTGATCTGGATGTGGAAGAACTATTAGTCATGGGAGATTCTGATTTGATCATTCGGCAAGCCCAAGACGAATGAGAAACTCGATATATCAAGTTTATCCCATACAGACAACATGTGGAAGATCTCAGCAAATGGTTAGAATCCGTTGAATTCAGGTATATTCCTCGATTCCAGAATGAGTTAACTGACGCACTAGCTACCTTGGCTGCATGATGCCGTATCCAAGCAATGTCCATATTGACCCATTGGAGATTCAAATCCGGGAAAGACATGGTTATTGCAACACGGTTGAAGTAGAACCAGATGTCCAACCATGGTACCATAATATTAAAAGGTCCCTGAAGACAAAAGAATAGCCTGAGCAAGCTAATGGAGACCAAAAGAGAACCATTAGAAGGCTTGCCAGCAGTTTCCTCTTAAGCGGAGAAGTGTTGTATAAGAGAACTCCAGATCTGAATCTTTTAAGATGTGTAGATGCTAAAGAAGCTGAAATAATCATGAACGAAGTGCATTCGGGAGTATGTGGACTCCACATGAGCGAATTATGTCCTTGCAAAGAAAATCCTTCAGACAGGTTATTACTGGATGACCATGGAAAAAGATTGTTACAGTTTTGTCCGGAAGTGCCATCAATATCAGATACACGGTGACCTGATTCATGCATCGCCTTCAGAATTGCATCCTATGTCAACACCTTGGTCGTTTGTTGCTTGGGGCATGGATTTCATTGGGTCAATCGAGCCAAAAGCCTCAAATGGGCACATATTCATCCTGGTTGCCATTGATTATTTCACAACGTGGGTCGAAGCGGTCACTTTCAAAGCCGTTACTAAGAAAGCAGTGGTGGACTTCGTACATTCCAACATTATCTGTTGTTTTGATATTCCGAAAACCATCATTACAGATAATGTTGCAAATCTGAACAGTCATTTGATGAGGGAGATATGCGAATAGTTTAAAATTATGCATCGCAGTTCTACCCCTTATCGACCCAAAGCCAATGATATCGTTGAAGCGGCAAACAAAAATGTCAAGAAGATCCTCAGGAAAATGATTCAAAGTTCTAGACAATGGCATCAGAAGTTGCCTTTTGCATTAATGGGATCTCGCACAATCGTGCGCACATCAGTTGGGGCTACGCCTTACTTATTGGTTTATGGCACTGAAGCCGTAATACCTGCAGGAGTCGAAATTCCCTCTCTTCAAATCATTGTTGAAGCTGAAATCGAGGATGAAGAATGGGTTAAAACCCGGCTGGAACAATTAACTATGATTGATGAAAAATGGATGGCCGTAGTTTGTCACAAGCAGTTGTACCACAAAAATGGCCCGCGCTTACAACAAGAAAGTGCGGCCTAGAAACTTCGAAGTGGGACAACTTGTTCTAAGGCGTATTCTCCCGCATCATGAGGAAGCAAAAGGGATGTTCGCTCCAAATTGGAAAGGTCAATACATTATAAGAAAACTGATGCCAAAAGGGGCATTGTAGTTAGGAGATATTGAAGGAAATGACCCCGAAACAGGTGTCGTTGCAGATGCGGTCAAAAGGTATTATGTTTGACCCCTTTTGAGGTCAAAATGCTTTCATTCTCGCTACCCAAACACTATAAACCTTTTGTAAACCCTTTAAGCCAGTCACTCTTCTTTTATTACCCTCTTTGGAACCTGAATGTTAAAAAAAATCAATCAAAACAAAAGAAAGACAAAAACAAAATATTTACTTGAACTACGTTCGACTTGATTCTGAAAGAATATGTAGGCAGCCTCACTCTGGGGTTCAGTCACACCAAAATAAAAATTCACATTTCCCCAAAAGTTGAAACTGAGGGAATCTATAATGTTTCGGTGATAGTTTCGCCTACAAGGTTCCAAAAGTTGTAATTCAATTCAAATTCTTTTTTTCCAAATCCTGTTCAAGTCCTTCCGATCAATTGGTAAAGGTGTCCAAAATTGGGGGATACAATTACTTGGATCTGATACAACCAAATGAGAGAAATAAAATGAGAGAGTCTTATTGGTGAAAATCCACACGGGCACCGTAAGGCGATGGTAAGCAGAAAAACTGAAAATGAGAGTCTTGTTAGTGAAAACTCACAAAGATCACTATAAGGCAACGGTGAGAAGAGAAATGAGATAGTTTAGCTGGTGAAAACCCGACAAAGGGCACCGCTGATCGAAACAAGGAAATCATGAGTCACTGACATGAACACAGTCCTGGGCAAGGTTTTTCAATATTGAGGTATAAGTTATGATGGATTTCTGAGAGTTGGACGGTTCGCACAGATCAGGCGTCCCGTCCAAGAGGTATTTCATGTTTATTGGAGTCCGCATACACTCTAGCTAAGTCCTTCTTTCCTTTCCCCAAAAGGGATACCTCTCGTCTAGGTTCATATTGTCCGTTTCATTATTTGTTTTTTTTAATCCCTTTCGGTCAAACTCTATTCTGAAACTAAGACAAATAAAGGATGGCCAGACTGATTTACGAGGTTCTCATATGATACAAGCTAGTATGCAAAAAGCGCCCAGCCCTGGCAGGTGCATCGAGTCGACCTCGATGAGCCATGATGGCTGATGCTTTGAAATCAAGAATTTTGGAAAGGAAAGGAATCAGAATCAAATGCCACAGAGGAAAAATAAAGTTAAAGAAGGTTAACCGTCCTGGTAAAGTTTTGGAAAAGTCAATACCTCCAGGGTTAGAAATGAAATTGATCACCAGAGAGCAAGCAAGAAGTGGAGATCTTTGTCAAAAGGACGGGCCGAGATCAAGTGACCAAAATAATCAAGGCCACAAAACCAACCACCGTTTCAAACTGACAAATTTTTCTTTGTTTGAAGAAAACAGGAAACAGGTTCAACCCAAAAACAACCTGGCGAGAAGCAGGGGCAACCAAAAAGAAACTACGCAAAGGCTAGAAACAGCTTTGCAACGACAACTTCAAAAGGAAAGTATCCTCCAAATTCTTTCCTGCATTCACTTATTCTCTGCAAAAAAGTAATTGATGTTGAAAATGATTCAAAACTACGATAGTATAGGCTCCCTAATCCCTAGCTACATATTTTTCCAACATAGGGTCCCACTCCCTTGTTAATGCCAGCATAACCTGATAACTTTCCAACATAGGGTCTCACTCCCTAGTTGATCCCAACATAACCTGATGACTTTCCAACATAGGGTCTCTCATCCCCTAGTTGATGCCAGCATGACCTGATGACTTTCCAACATAGGGTCTCCACTCTCTAGTTGATATCAGCATAACCTGATGAATTTCCAACATAGGGTCTCACTCCCTAGTTGATGCCAGCATAACCTGATGACTTTCCAACATAGGGTCTCCACTCCCTAGTTGATGCCAACATAACCTGATGACCTTCCAACACAGGGTCCCACTCCCTAGTTGATGCCGGCATAGCCTGATGACTTTCCAACCTAGGGTCTCCCATCCCCTAGTTGATGCCAGCATAACCTGATGACTTTCCGACATAGGGTCCCACTCCCTAGTTGATGCCAACATAACCTGATGACTTTCCAACATAGGGTCTCCACTCCCTAGTTGATGCCAGCATAACCTGATGACTTTCCAACATAGGGTCCTACTCCCTAGTTGATGCCATCATAACTTGATGATTTTCCAATATAAAGTCCCACTCCCTAGTTGATGCCAGTATAACCTGATGACTTTCCAACATAGGGTCTCACTCCCTAGTTGATGCCATCATAACCTGATGACTTTCCAACATAAGGTCTCCACTCCCTAGTTGATGTAAGCCTAATCTGATGACTTTCCAACATAGGGTCCCACTCCCTAGTTGATGCGAGCATAACCTGATGACTTTCCAACGTAGGGTCTCCCATCCCCTAGTTGATGCCAGGATAACCTGGTGACTTTCCAACATAGGGTCTCCACTCCCTAGTGATACCAACATAACCTGACTTTCCAACATAGGGTCCCACTCCCTGGCTGATGCTAGCATAACCTGATGACTTTCCAACATACAGTCGCCAATCCCTAGTCGATACCAGCATAACCTGGTGATTTTCCCAACTTAGGGTTTCCAATCCCTAGTTGATTTTACGTTTAAACATAGGATCTCCATTTCCTAGTCTACATTTACTCTGGGTACACCACTGCCGCCGTTTATCGCTTTCAATAATGAAGTAGTATTGAATTTTGTTACAATAACTCACAAAATATTCCTAGCTAAAATTATGGCAGAAAATTTCGTTCGTTTGTTTTGATTCTTGAGAAGGTTATACCTCGAAGAACAGGGTTCGAGACGACCAAAATAAGAATTATTAATCCAGAATAAAAGAAAAGAAGAAAAGAAAATAGTTGAACCCAAAGTACAGAAGCGGAAAAGATGTGGACTGCTCAAGACAAGATTGAAATCACAAACTTTGCATGTCCCGTCTTGATCCAAAAAAGCCGAAGAAGATTGAACTAGAACCTGTAGCTAACAAGCATCAAGATCCAGACCAGAGTCTGCATAAAGAACCAGCCAAGACTCAAGACCAAGCTTCAGAAGATTCATCGATAGGAATCTTGTAACTCGTAGCTGATAGGCTTAGTTCGTTTTCTTCATTTTAACTATGGTGTAGTAAGGATCTCAGTAGCAGTAACAACATCAACAACAGAAACAACAATGAAATCACAACTTTCCGGTAGTCCCAGCTACCAAAACTTCCAAAACTACTGACCCGATTCTTTTGTAGCCAAGGATATGTAGGCAACCTTTGAAGCAAGGTTCGATCAAAATTTTTCAAAATGCTTCCCATGGAGTATTGAAACAGGTAAAATTGGTTCATGACTGCTCACTTTATCTTTGCCCTAAAACTCTTCGTGTTTTCGAGCAAAGAGGGGCAACTGTGAGCATGTAATTTTTACCCTACCAAAAATATTCCTACAAAATTAATAAATAGATTATTCCTATTTATTTTTAGAATTTTTGGTAATTATTTGATATCATTTGCATTTAGTTGCATTTCTCATTTTTTTTAAGTCATGAAAAATAACAAAAATATTTAAATCCTCATCATATAGAATTATTTGGTTTTTAGATGAATCTAGTATCTAATTACATAATTTAATTAATTATTAAAAGAAAATCTCAAAAAATATTTGTTTTTGACAGTTTTTTAGTCTTAGTGTCAAATTAGTAATTTTTCTTTTAATAAATGAAGATTGACCAATTATGTAAATAATACAAATAGATAATTAGATTAATTTTATAATCTAAGATAATTTAGTACTTAATTTAGAATTTAGTTAAAATTAGTTAGGTTTAAAATTAATTAAAATAAATAGAGGTCTAACTAACGTAGGCCGGATTGGTCCAAGTTAAGTCAGCCCAATCCCAAAATTCAATCTAAAATAACCCAAGCTCAATACCCCCAAACCGGTCCAGTCCCCCGCCTAACCAAACGGTATCGTTTAGGTGCCAGGCAATCCTGGCCGTTGATCTTCAATAGATCCAACGACCCGGAACTCATCTCCCCCTTAAGTATATATATGTTCTAACCCCTCCTACCCCCCTCATTTCATCTCCCCCACTCTCTCACATCTCTCTCTCTAAACTCGCCATAAACCTAGCCGCTTCTCCACTCTCCGCCTAGAGCCACCGCCGAAAATCTCCTATGGCGGCGGCAACACCTAACACCACCTATAAACCACCCGTATTCACTCCCCTCACTCTTTCCAGCCTCGCCCACTAAGAAAACTCCCCAAACCACCATCAAAGCCAGTAGATTTAAGGCCAGAAACCCTCACGCCTCCTAGAGCCACCGCCCAAAATCGCCTGCGGCGGCGGAACCCCAAAACCACCCAAACTTACTCCATACACTCCCCTCACCCTCCTGAATCTTACCCTACCAATCAAATACTCAAAAACCCCAACAAAAATCTCAGATCTAGTATCTGAAAACCCAGAAACCTCAGAGTCGCCGCCGAAAATCGCCTATGGCGGCGGTATAGCCCTAAACCTACCCAAACTCATACCATACCACTACCACACCCCCTAGAACCCTACTCTACCAACATATCCAAAAAATTCCCCACTAAAAACCCTAGATCTTAGATCTAAGATTTTCCAAAACCCTAAATCTACCTTCCCTTTCTTTTTACACCTAGTTCGTCTAAAAATCCTCATGTCAAGATCTCCCATCAAGGACCTCATATCCCAGATGGGAGTCTTGACATGAGGGTTTTTAACGGTTGATTTCCCTTTTTCTCAAAAACAATTTAGGTATAATTTCTGTCATTTTCCTTTTTCCTTCTCTATTTTTTCATTTATCTTTATTATTACGTGTTTTATCTTTATTTTTATGTTTTTATTATTACTGTATTTATGTGTTTGATTATATCTTCTTTAAAATTAATTAAATAGAATTCATGTTGTTTTTGTTTTTATTTGTTTGTTGTCTTATTTGGTAGTTGTTAAGAACTGGGCCTCACTGAAATGGCCCTTCCACTTGGCTTAAAATTGGGCCTGTTGTGATAGACATGCCCATAACTTTGTTAAAACTTAAAGAGCCCAAGGTCTTTAGACCAAGAGTCACACGACTCAGACCCAGAACCAGTCTGGTTCTGAGGCAAATCCAAATCCCTTAAGGGTCAATTTTGGAATCTTAGTTTGAAAAATTTTCAGTAAATGTTTAGAAACTTCTAGAATAGGGACAACTGTCCCGATGCAGAGTAGGAAAGAATAGGGATAGGGATAGGGATAAGATCCCAAATATCCAGAAATTGGACAGTTGTCCATTTTCCGTGATAAGAAGGTACCAGAAATTGGACAGCAGTCCATATTTCTGTTTAGGAAAGATGCCTTTTCCCTGATTTTAGGGAATGCTGGCAGATTCCTTTTGGTAACCTAACCCTTATCCCTTTCACTCCCTCACTCTATACAACACTCATTTTTCTTCATTAAAGATAGACTTACACACCTACACCTACATACCTAGACCTACACACACATACATGAAAGCATATATACATAGAAATTTCCTTAGAACTCACTAAGTTTGCGCTACCATAAGCTTTTCTCTTCATTTTTCCAAAATAAAACTTCTGGAAAATCAACCTTGGTCTTTCAGAAATAAAAAATATACTCCTTTCCTGTTTTAAAATCCTGTTGTTTTCCTAATCTACTGGATTGTCAAGTTTAAGCTGAGAATATTTGGCTTTTCTGTTTGGTTCATTGATGATGTCTTTACATCAAGTTTTAAAGAGACTTATTTTCTCTATTTGTTTGTTTTCTTGCTGCTATCAATGTACTTTCTTAACAATGTAAAATTTAATTTTTGTTGTTATTTTTCATAACTATGATTTTGCTGGTTATCAACAATCTGCGTTTTGTTTAAATACTCCATGAATCATGTTGGTTAAAGTTATTTGGTTGGAAGTTGTAGAGTTAGTCATTTTCACTGTTTAGGCCATATAAGTTATATTAGATTTATGTCGAAATGTTGTGAAAACTGCAAAAAATTCATTTAAAGCCTCATATATTCATAAAATGTATACATTCGTAAAGAAACAAAAAAAATATTTTTAGAAAACTCGTTAAAGTATTAACATGCAGATTTGTTATCATTGTAGTCAATAAAATGTAATAATTAAGCTTTTTCCATATTTTCTTGTACAACAAATTAGTTTAATTTATTAGTAGCTTTACTATAATGTTTTAAACAATTAAACATAATAACTCCAATTTTATTAGTTTTAGATCACGAAAAACTGATTTTACGAGCAAACTGAATAGTAACCATGGTATATTTTCAGGCCAATTCAATTGGGTCCATAAGATTTGTACTTTAGGTTTTCTGCTAATAAATCAAGTTGACAATTCGATTAAAGGCATTTACCTTTTAAAGTCTTAAATACAATGATCTTTAAACTTATCACTTTAAAAATAGTGTTAATATAAGAAATAGCAGATTCAGGAAATCAGTAGAAAAATTATTGAATCAAGCCGGATTTCTGATTTACTTTACTCTTGTCCCAAACCCACTTTCAGCATTCTATTTTTTTAAAAAGATAAATAAAATATATGTAAAATTATAATATTGCCACCACAAAATGTTAGTTTTAAATAAATGTGTATTGGGCCAGAGACATTTGGACTCAGTCATTACCTAGCCCAAATCATCTTTAAGTTGTTCATAAAATGTCCATTGGGCCAGAGTCATTTGGACGCATCATCAGGCCCAAATCTTCCTAAATTAAATTTGCTTAGTTGATTGAATGTGCATTGGGCCAGAGTTTATTTGGACTCCATAATCACGAGGCCCAAATCATTTTGAATGAATTCATTTAGCTGCTCTAAAATATGCGTTGGGACAGAGTCGATTAGACTCAAGCACGCCCAAGTTCTTTTCAAATTAAATTCATTAGCTAGTCCAAATAACGGATGATACATTCTTGGGTCAGAGTTCATTTGGACTCAGCCTTTATCAGGCCCAAACTCTTAATTATGGGCTTATTTGGAAGCTAATACGCAAGCTGCCCCATTTAATTCAAATAAATGTATCACATAGTATTGAACTTTTACCCTTAGTTACACGACATAGGTTACTTAGCTTAGAGACATAATCATAACTTTAGGTATATTTATAAACAAGCTAACTATTACAATTATGTACACGTACGTGTGACATAATTGTGATGCCAAAAACAAACCAAGGTACATGTTCGCGTGACCATAGTCAAACATTCTTAGTAAATAAAACTCCTTAATCAAATACTCGTAGAAATGCTTTTAGGCGCGAATTTTAAACTACTATCGTGATTGCGTACATGTTTGCGTGACGTGATCCCGATTTTTTGAAATAAATCTAACTTTGACCAAACTTTTTCTTAAATAAAATAAGTGTCGTGAATTGTGTACACGTATTTGTGACATGATTTTTGACATATCAAAACTATACGAGTATACATATGCGTAACTCAGATGATTCTTTAAATACGAGTAATCGAGTAATTAGAAGCGGCAAAAGGTAAAATAAACATAGGTCCTAAAATGAGTAATTAAACAATTTAAGCCAAGTATAAATTGCTAATAGACCGTGCTAAAACCATAGAATTCGGGAGTGCCTAAGACCTTCTCCCGGGTTAACCCGGTCTTCTGGTTTTGCAGACTTCTAAACGGAGTCAAACTTCCTCGATTTGGGATTTTAAATAAACCAGTGACTTGGGACACCATGAATATTCCAAGTGGCGACTCTGAAATAAAATAAATAATTCCATTTCGATTATTGTCACTTAAAGTGGAAAAACTCCTTTATCACCATTTTCGAGAAAAAATAAGTGTGACAAAGACATGATCTCTAATGAAATGATGTTTGATGTCTATATGCTTAGCCCTAGAGTGATGAACATAATTATTTGAAAGACATATAGCACTAGATTTATCACAGAATATTTGAATAGGTTTAAAAAATAGTTCATAGTCACCCAGTTGATGAGACATCCATAATAACTGTGCACAACATTGTCCAATGGCGATATATTCAGCCTCCGTTGCGGATAGTGCAACTTATCCTTGTTTCTTACTGTTCCATGATAATAATGCTTTTTCAAATAATTAACATGTCCCACTGGTGCTTTTTCTGTCTTCCTTATCACCTGCAAGATCATCATCTGAAAACCTTCTAGTTTAAAATTGTTAGAGCGTGGATACCATAGTTCGTAAGAAATAGTTCCAACGAGATAACAAATTATTCTCTTCACAACAGTCAGATGTGACTCCTTAGGAGATGACTTAAACCCGGCACATTTACATGCACTAAACATGATATCTGATCGACTGTTAGTTAGGTAAAGTAAAGAGCTAATCATTACATGATATTTTGGTTTCATCAACGGGATTTCCCTTTTCATCTTTGTCAAGATTTATTGGCGGACTCATTGGTGTGCCAATAGCTTTAGCACTTCTCATACTGAAATTTTGAATTATCTCCTTTGTATATTTCGTTTGGCATATAAGAGTGCCTTATTTAGATTGTTGGATTTGAAGTCCAAAGAAAAATGTAAGCTTTCCCATCATACTCTTTTCAAACTCACTTTGCATAAGATTGGCAAATTCCTTGCACAAAAGAGGGTTAGCACTACCAAAGATAATGTCATCAACGTAATCTTGAATAATAAGATTACCTTCTGATGATCTTTTGATGAATAATGTAGTATCTATTTTACCTCTTATAAACCCGTGATCAAATGACCTAAGTCTTTCGTACCATGCTCGTGGAGCTTGTTTAAGTCCATACAGTGCCTTGGTCAACTTATACACATGGTAAGGAAACTTTGAGTCTTCAAATCTAGGAGGTTATTTTACATATACCTCCTCTTCGATGTAGCCATTTAAGAAAGAAATTTTGACATCCATCTAGAAAAGTCTAAATCTTTTGAAATATGCGTATGGAAGAAGAATTCGTATTGACTCCAGTCAAGATACTGGAGCAAAGGTTCATCGTAGTCGACTCCTTCCTTCTCTAAGTACCCTTGAGCTACTAACTGGCTTTGTTTCTCACAACCTTTCCATCATCATTGAGCTTATTTCTGAAAACCCATTTTGTTCCAATTATAGTAGTCTGCTGGCTTAGGCAGTAGTTTCCACACTTGATTTTTGTCAAATTGATCCAGTTTTTCCTGCATTGCTTGTACCCAGATTGAGTCTTTCAGATCTTCCTCTATCTTCTTTAGTTTGATCTGAGAAATCAGTGCTATATTTTCCTTCTTCTCGAGAGCTCCCCCGATTTTCATTCCTTCACTTGGGTCTCCTATGATGAACTTTTGAGGATATTCTGGTTCACTTCTCCATTTATTTGGACGTGTTACGCTCGTATGAGTAGTTGACTCCTTCTGTGATTCTAGTTGACTATTGCTAATCTTATTTCCCGACTCTGTGACATCGTCTACCCTGTTAGTCGACTCTTGGGATTTGCTTGACTGAGGTGTTTCTTGATTTTGATCTTCATCACCTGCAACAATTCATTTCTCGACCGTAGTGTTATTTTCATCAAATATAACATGTACTGATTCTTCTACAGATAGAGTGCGTTTATTATAAACTTTAAAGATCTATTGTTTATGGAATAACCTAGAAAAATATCTTCATCACTTCTTGGATCAAGATTTTCAAAATTGTCCTTACCATTGTTGTGGATGAAACACTTGCTCCCAAACTGATGGAAATAACTTATGTTAGGTCATTTACCTTTCCAATAGTTCATATGGAGTTTTCTTCAATATAGGTCTTATGAGACATCTATTGAGAATGTGGTAAGCTGTGCTTAGCGCTTCTGCCGAAAAGTGATTTGGCAAGGAATATTTTAGTATCATAGTCCTCGCCATATCTTGCAGAGTTCTATTTTTCCACTTAACTACTCCATTATATTGGGGTGATCTTGGAGCTGAGAAGTTGTGGGTGTATCCCTGATCATCACAGAAGTCTTCGAATGCTCTACTTTAAAATTCTCCTCCATGATAGTTTTAAATGGTTGTAATCAAATACCCCTTTTCTCTTTCAACTCTTTTTACAGAAGATCTTAAAGTTTTCCAAAGCTTCATTTTTGTGAGATAGAAAAATCACCCATGTAAAATGTGAGTAGTCATCAACAATAACAAAAGCATATCGTTTTCCTCCTATGCTAGTAGTTCTGGTGGGTCCAAACAAATCCATATGAAGCAATTGTAAAGGCTTTGATGTAGATGCAATGTCTTTGTTTTTGAAGGAGTTCCTGGTTTGTTTACCAATCTGACATGCATCACATACATGATTTCTAGAGAAACTGTGTTTAGGGAGACGAATAACTAAATCATGCTTGAAGAGTTTCTCTATAAGATGCATGCTTGCATGGCCAAGTTTCTTATTCCATAACCATGGATCATCAGATATGGATGTTAAGCAAATGTGACTATATATATTTTCAAAACCATCAAGAATATAAACATTTCCATACCTTTTTCCTGGGAGGATTATTTTACCTGTCTCATCTTCAATAGCATAACCTGTTTTCTTGAACATTATTCATACCCTGAATCACATAGGTGACTTATACTTAGAAGATTATAGTTGAGTCCATCTACAAGATAAACTTCAGTAATATCACAGTTATTATTAAATGGAACTGTGCCAATGCCGACTATCTTCCCTTTTGAGTCATCACCAAATTTAACACTTCCTCCATTTATCTTCGTAACTTAGCACTATCTAAGTACCATTTTCCTTTGTGGCTCTTCCTGTAGTGTTCCTGCAAAATGTGATTATCATTTTCTTTTAGGTGCCCAAGCTTGCTTGGGTCCTTGTTGGTTAGTATTACTAATATCAGGGTTGTTTTTGGGTTACCAAAACCAGCCTGAAATATTAGATTTACGAAATAGACAAAAGGAATATTTATGTCCGCTTTTATTATAGTAATGACACATAGGGACCGATCCATTCTTGGATCTTCCACTTGTGTTAGTACTTGTGGACTCTGTTCTAGCTAGTTCTTTTCCAGTTGACTTGTAAGTCGCCTGGTTCGACATGACAGAACTATGACTGGTGGATTTGTGCATTCCATTGAGTTGCATTTGCAATTCCTGAAATTCATCTTGAAGTACCTTAATTTCAATTTCACATACGTCAAGCTTGAGTTCCCAGATTTTCTTTTCCTTGTGGAGTCTCTTTAGTTCATTCATCATTTTTTGAGTCTCTTTTAAAGTAATGTCAAGATATCCTGCAATTCATTAGTTCTTTCACAGTTGTAATATCTTACCTCACTTGTTTCACCTCGTTCCATGAAACAATTCTCATTATCATCTTTGCATTCATCGTCTGATGTATCTTCATCTGTCCAGCAACCTGAGAGTTTGTTCATGTCGTTTTCCAGGATTGTCATAAAGCATATATTTGCTATCTCTTCATGTTCAAAACTGTCTTCATCACTCCAGATTCCAAATGATTTTTTCTTGTTGAATCCTCTGGAAACCTTTCTTTTAAGATCTGGACATTCAGTTTGAACATTTCCATATCTTCCGCACTCATAGCATTTTCCATCATTCTTGTCTTGTTCATTGTATTGACTAGTTGCCTTGGTCGTATCCTACCTCTTCTTGTGTTTCTGTATATCCTTATTAGACCATACATGTTCCTTGATACCATGGAAATCTCTTTTTCAAGAGCTCCAGGGTCATCATCAATATCATCGTATGTCCTTTCAGTTATAGCCTTGAAGGCGACTGTTTTCTTCTTTTCTTCCTGTCTTATTTTCTTGAGGTGAGTTTTCTCTAATGCTATAAGATCTCCTCGAAACTCATCATAATAAAGTTTATTTAGATCTTGTGATTCAAGTGCAACTACTTTTTTCTGGCAAGTGGTAGGTAGACTCCTCATAATTTTCTGAACTTTATCACCACTTGAGTATGGTTTACCAAAAGCTTTTAGATCGCTAATGATTTTGCTGAACCTCACAAACATTTCTTCAATGGATTCACCTTATTTTATCTAGAAAATTTCTAAGTCACGGACCAACATGTTGATGTGACTCTCTTTTACTTTGCTAGTTCCTTCATAAGTAACTTCCAATTTATCCCACATTTCTTTGGTTGTATCACAACCTCAGATTTTCTCATTTTCCTCTCCACTTATAGCATTATAGAGTAGGTTTCTTGCTTTAGCATTGACTTGAATAACTTCAATTTACTCATCTATATATTCATCTATATCTTCTGGATCAGCAGGTGGTTAAGCAGTTGTTGGTAGTTGATAGTTTTCCTTTTGATAACTCGCCAAACTTTGACGTCATAGGATTTTGCATATATTTCCATCTGCACTTTCCAGTGAGAAAAGTGTTGTCCATTGAAATACGATGGCCTAACTTGTGATGATCCTTCTTGAAAGAGTGTTCCAACAATAACTTGATTTGCCATGATCTTTTCTCACAAGTTGTTAAGCAAAAAGCGTGAGACTAGCTCTGATACCAATTGAAAGTACAAGGGGGGGGGGGGGGGNCTTTTATAAGTAGTTGACTATTTTACCAATTAGTCGACTAAAAATAAGAACAGGATAATAGTAAATGCAGAAATAAAATGCAGAAATAAAGACACTAGAGTTTTTGTACTGGTTCGGATTCAATGTGGATCCTAGTCCATTCGCCTTGGGTTGCGAGGGTGTTTTATTTCAATGATCAATGTTTCTTGAGTAAAAAATGAATGGTGTATCTTTACACCAACAAGTTAATCTCTATGTCTCTTTTCTTTTATTGATACAATGCCTCACTAGTGTTTATCTCTTTTTCTCCTCTCACTAATTACACAACAGATATAAAGGAACTACAATGCTTGTTTGGAGTAGAACAAAAAGAGGGAAGATGGTTCATTCAAAGTATATCTTTTTCACGTCTGGAACATCTGTATATATACTTTCCATGAGGCGTTCATGAATCTTGAGAGATTTCAAACCCAAGGGATTTCATCCTTGAAAGGAATCATAAATTTATTCTTTCCAAGAATAAAGTTAAGTTCCCGTTGATCTTCCTTGATTTATGGTCTTGACGAGCTTTCCATCGGTTGGGCATATTCTGTGTTATTTGAGTCATATCCGCTGGATCTCTTGATTTTTGGCTTCATTGATTTCAATGATTGCGTTTCCCTTTGATTTGGGGCCTTCCAGTAATAGCTTCCGTTAATCTCTAATGTATTATCCTTGCCAGATCTCCACCGTTTCTTCCTTTTTCATCGTTGATTCTTTTCCTTGTTAGCTTTTGTCAATCTCTTATTGACTATTCTTGCCGGATTTCTACAACTTCTTCCTTTTGTGTTGCTGATAATTGATTATTTTCCTTAATTTATTCCTGAATCGTATTGCTTCTTGAATCCCTTTAATATGTTCCTCGAGACCCTACACCAAATGTAATATATTATTTGTCATCATTCAAACTTATAATTAACAAAATGCATAAGCTTCGCACGCATAATAGTCTAGCATCTAATACATGGTCGCAAAAATGGTCTTTCTTCCACTCCATCCAGATACTCAGTTTTAGTATTGGTCTCTGGAGTGTCATCTGGATGTGTGCTTTTGCAAAAACCATTATCTGTAACAAAGTGTAGCATTCTGGAAAATGGTAGTGTACTTATCTTTTCTTTTATGCCAAGGTTTCAAGCATGAGCTTCTGTTATTCAGCTCACCTACGGAGGTTTTGTGTTTAAGAGTAAGGGGCTAGATTTCCCGGGAAACGCGGGGAGGGGAAGGAAATAATTTCTCCTAAACCAATTAATTTCTGTCTTGATCCTTTCCGTTTAGTTATTATAATTTTTTTTGGTGCAGGTTTGGGGTTGGGGGGGGGGAGCTATCTGCATTTATTAGAATCTACTTGTCTCAAGGTTGCGCCTTCGCGTGAACCTCATCTCTAAGAATACAATTTTTTTTCAAAAATAATGAACATTATTTTAAAATTTGGGGTTGAGTTATATAAGTAAAAGTTAACAAAAAAATGTAAAATAATGAGAACATTTTAACTAACTCAATTAAGGAAAAAGGTATGTCCCATAGAAGGCATCAAACTTATATATATATATATATATATATATATACATATATTTATATATATATATATATATATATATATATATTTNATATATATATATATATATTCTGCAATGAATTAATTATTGTGATTACCCGCTAGGTCATCTCATATTTTGAAACCTAATTCTCTGATCCGAAGCCTTAAAAATTATGTTTTATCCTTTCTCAATTTGCGTGCGCAGTCCGAGCGTCTTTCCGAAAAGCTTTTATATTAAAAACTGAAAAAATTAAGAATTTTACCTAAAAACTTCATTTGAGTTTACTTTGGTCAACATTTTTAGTAATCAGACCCGGATTCGCATTTTAACAGTTCCGGTGGGTGCATACCATGATTACCAAATCGAATTCGGAAGTCCCTAGCCCGAGATATCGGGATTTGTCGAAATTTGAAAGTTAAAGACTTAATGAATCTGAAATATTTGACCAAAGATTGACTTTTGGCTAACGGGTCAGTGTTTTGGTTTCGAAATCCGGTATAGGTCCAATACCACATTTATGACATGTCTGTGAAATTTGGTGAGAAACGGAGTTGGTTTGACGTGATTCGGACGTCCGATTGTGAATATAGAAGTTTCAAAGTTTTCTTGAAAATTTTATTTGATTTGGTGTTAGACTTGTGTGCATAGTTAGTTTAGAGCCCCGAGGGCTCAGGCGAGTTTCGGATAGGCTACAAAGTGAAAATTGGACTTAGAGCATTCCTGGTGCTTCAGTTTCTGGTGCAGGCCTCTGATCTCGAATTTGCGAGATCAGGCATCGCATTTGCGACCTCTCAGGGTATCGCATTTTCCAGCTATGCATCGCATTTATCATGAGTGGCTGGGCCTCATGATGTTCGCATTTGTGAACAATTCTTCGCATTTGGGAAGTGGGTCAGGGGAAGGCAGAGATCACAAATGCGATCTTATGGTCGCAATTTCGGAATGGTCAGGTTCGCATTTCAAACTTTACTTTGCATTTGCGATGATGGTAGGGATGTGGAAACCTTCGCATTTGCGGGGCTCGTATTAGCGAACCCTAGGTGCCAAATGTGACACCTGCAACTGATCAAAAGTGACTTAGACGGCATTTTCGGTTCATTCTTCAAATTTTTAGAACCTAAAACCTTAGAGGCGATTTTTTCAAGACTCCTTCTTCCCAAATAGTTGGTAAGTGATTCTAACCTATTTTCTTTCAATCTTCCACTACATTTCACAAGTTTTCAACCTAAAATCTAGAATTTTCATGGTAGAATTGGGGGGTTTTGGGTAGAAATTAGGGATTTGATAAATTGGGGATTTAGACTCCAAATTGAGGCCGGATTCCAAAATAAATCACATAACCAGGCTCGGGGGTGAATGAGTAATCCGGTTTTGGTCTGAATTTCGAGTTTGGACCAAGCGGGCCCGGGTATTGACTTTTTAAAAAATGGCCTAAATTGAATTCTTGCAACCATGTGTAGTTCCTAGGGCTTAATTTGAATCGTTTGATTGGTAATTTGCTAGATTATATTGGTCCGGAGGCTTGTTTGAGAGGCAAGGCTGTGATTGAGCAGCGAGTGGTCTTTGGAGCGAAGTAAGTGTTGTTTCTAACCTTGACTTGAGGGAATTAGGAACTCTCGGACTACTTGCTATGTGAATTTTATGTATGCTGCGTATATGTGAGGTGACGAGAACTTATGTGCCGCCAAATTATCTAATTTCCCTATTTTCTCGCTTTTTTTATGTTATCTCTTTCCCTATCTAATTGTTACATGCTCTAACTGTGTTCCTATGCCTAATTGCTACTTGTTAGTCATTGTTCTTTGTGTAATGATATTAGTTCTTTCCATAATTTCATAATCTCTTACTATTTTCTTAAGCTGATTTATCCGTACCTTTTAGTTATAAATTTCGGATTGGTCTCACTGTGTAGTATCATTTATGTGAGATTTCATAGTGTACAAGTTTCCTATTTTTTTCGGTTTGGTGTTTAAGTATTGTGAAGGATTCCGTGATTTGAATTTTGAATTTACTGTGCATATTGAGTATTTGATATTGATATGGTGGGATCGGGTTGCACGCCGCAACATGTGAAATAAGGATGATATGTTGAGGTGGAATAAGGGTGAATTTAAATTGTACGGCGGGAACGGGTTGCATGCCGCAACATGTGTAATAAGGGTGAATTGTTGTGGTGGTATAATGGTGAACTATGATTATGATATTTTGATATGGTAGGATCAGGTTGCGCACCACAATATTTTTATATATATTCATTATTGTTTATGTCATTGTGAGGATATAAGGAAGGAATATGAGATGTACAATGGGATCAGGTTGCGTGCCGCAACAACCTATATATTTATGTGTCCCTGAGTTGTGTTAATTTTACGGTAATCTCTGTTTCTCTTAAGGATTGGTGAATTCTGAATGATGTTGGCTTATTTCTGAAGTTGTTGCTTTATCTTGCAATTTACTGCTTTATTCTATTCTGCATTTTTATTTTTTCCTTTATTATATATGATGCGTACATGTTGTAGTGTGACTGACCCGCCTTAGCCTCGTCAATACTTTGTCGAGGTTAGGCTCGACACTTACCAGTACATGAGGTCGGTTGTACTGATACTGCACTCTGCACTTCATGTGCAGATTTTGGTATTGGTCCGAGTTGATCGTGAGGTTAGCTGCTAGTTTCATCCGACAGGAGACCTAAGGTAGATCTATCGGCGTCCGCAGACCCTAGAGTCCTCTTCTAGACACTGGACTTTACTGTTTATTTCCTTTCAAAACAGTTGTATTTCTTTCATACTTTTACTTGTAGTAAATCTTAAAAGTTCGTGAATTGTGATTCCAGATCCGGGTTGTAGTAGATATTGAGGTTTTTATATTATTTCGCACTCGCCTTAACTCGTTATAGCTTATTTGCTGTTATTTACTGAAATGTATAAAACTTGACTTAATGATTCTCTAACATTGGCTTGCCTAGCAAGTGAAATGTTAGGCGCCATCACGGTCCCGACGGTGGGAATTCCGGGCCGATAATTATTAATAAGAAATACAATTTGATTCGACATAAAAAGTATTTACAAGTGTAAAAAAATTGATCAACATTTCGTGTATGGATTTTGTGCTTTTATAATAGTATATATATATATATATATATATATATATATATATATATATATATATATATATATATATATATATATATATATATATATATATATATATA
>ML301374.1:47434-93866 GCA_005239505.1 Nicotiana paniculata
GAGAGAGAGAGAGAGATAGAGAGATAGATAGATATATTATAATCGTTTACAAAAAAAAAATTACAAACATAGATCCTTCAAAATTATGGTAAAATTTAATTAGTTGAATTTAGAGTTCTAAATATTAGATAATATTAATGTATATTTTTTAACATAGCGTTATTTGTTGAAGGAATAGATTAGTTTTTTAAACTCCGTGGCAATTAACTTTATGATAATTATTCCACAAACCTTTAGGTTATTAGAAATATAATCATATTTATAAAGTGAATTATATGTCTATAATGTACCTAAGGGGGTTCAACATTTTTGGAGCTGAAGATCACTTTATTCTATTTGAAAGAAACATACTCATAATGATGAGCTAATAGTTATTTCACCCAAATTCGACTATATTATGTATTTCTATAAGTTAAATATTATTTGAATTTAAATTCCTATATATTAGGAAGTTTTATATAATCCAAATAAGGAAGACTTAATAGCCAAAATTTTAGTTAATTTCAAAGTCTTAACTCTTACATATTAAAAGAAAAAGTAAATGAATATTTTGTATGTGAATTTTATTTTAAAGGATAAAAAAGATAAACGATATTTTGCTTAACAACTTTGTGCTTTTAATATTGTACAGATATATTTGCATGAAATTTGTGTCATCTTATTTGTTTTTTGAGTTTTGTTGGTAATCTGGTAAAAGAAAAAAGAAGCAGACCAACTTTTCCCACTAATTTTATGACCTTGTCCTCATTTTTCTTGTTTCCACTCCACTTGCATCTGTTGGTATAACAAAATATATTTTGTGAAAAAAAATTCTTTTCAAGTGTGCGTTATCAAAAAATAGTTACTGCTTCTTTTCTTTTCATGCTTTCTTTGAGCTGCGAGGTTCTATCAGAAACAATTTCTTTACTTTCTAATTAACTCTTTCCTTCTTCACCTTTAACCCTTTTTTCACATGCTATATTTGATAGTTATTCATGAAGGCAAAAGGTAATAATTTGAGGGATGAATGTTTTATAAGATTCCCGTGCAAGTTACCTTTATAAAGTCTTTAAGTAAGCGTAGTAAAATTCGAACTTCTGATATTGTAGTTTAAATTGTGACATTTTGACATATTGAATCGCTTCTTAAAAAATAAAAACAATTGAATTATATTCTCCCTCAAAACTTAATTGTCTAATTCTACCATCCGAAGGATGAGATGCCAGTCTATGGAGTGTTTGGCCACATCAGAAAGTGCAACAGCCAAAATGAAGCACTCTTATTAGGGGTGCAATGGTTCGGTTCGGCGATTATCTGAAATATTTATATCATATTAAAAATTCTCAATTACTTCTATATATAATTAAAATTAAAATTTTCAAAACTGTCGCAATTATCTCTGACTTTGGCAGGTTAATTAGGCAAAGGATCAAATTCTCGCCCAGAATATTGATATGGTTCGAGTAATATTCATAAGTTTAGAACGTCACCTAATGGAGTAGAAACTATTTGATAGACATTAGAAGTAATAAACTTGAAATATTGTTGAACGATTTTTTATTTTTATTTAGAAAAAAGAAGAGAGGATGCAACACTATTGACGAACTAGTCCATAATGCCATAGACCCCTTTGATTTCATGTACTATCTTCTTCCGGAATGACAATATATTGCTTCAGTTCCAACTAGACTGAACTTTATCAGAGTTCAGTTTGTTTTGCTTTTACAATTAAGGTTGGAGAGGAAAATAATTTTCACCCTGAAATAGTGCGTTAAAATCTGGTTAATACTTAATGGATGATTAACTCACTAACCATGTTATAATCACTTGAGTGATAAAAAAATGGGGCCATCCAAGAATCTTCGGCCATCCCTAATGTTCTTCAAACTTGACACGTCGAATGTTTGATTTATGGGTTGTGGGTGCGGTGGGGTGGGGTTGGGTTGGGATGAGAGGCACGTAGGGGTCTGAAGAGTTGTTATGTGTCCTGTCAAAACCATTAATCACGATTTTCAATTCCTAAACTGCACCAAATCGCATAGTCTTAGTACCTCAGTGTCAAATATGGAGTATTAACCGTAGCGGATCCAGAATTTTGTGCAAGTGAGTTCAATCTTAGAAGTATATAATATTAGTCGTATAATAATAGTTGTCAAGTGGGTTCAAATAAAATATTTATACAAAATTTACACAACTTTAATTTTAATTTATACATATACACAGTATTATTTTTTGATAAAACGAGTTCAGTTAAACTCGCTAGCTACCACATGGGTCCGCCACTGAGTATTAATTAATGGTAGAAATTAACCGTGATGTTAATAGATTTATAACTTCCTGATTTTGCTATATAATTTACAGTTCAAAATTTATGTGATCAATACGACGAATAACGTGCAGTATTGCAGACACAGAACTAAGGAAGATATTTCGCTGGTATACCGAGAAGCCTTCTGCTATATTGCTGACCAATACTTCTTTCATCCTAAATTAGTTGTCATGTTTCACTTTTCGAAAGTCAACTGGGTTGAATCAACTTAATATTATAAAATTAAAATTCAGATATTTGTTTACCCTTAAAAACAAATAATAATTGAATTTATTTATGGTTTTAAGGATATGTAGATTAATTTAATACAAACGATAAATGACATTGGATTAAGCAAAAAATGAGAGACGTAATAAATAGCCAAACTAATGATAAGAGTGATTCCGAGATCGGTTGATGGCTCAGTGAGGAACCTGCCCTCGATTCCAAGCTTGCACTTATGAAGAACTTAAGAACAAAAATAAGAACTTCGAACAACAAAGAGAATTGAAATAAATTTCCTTGATATGCGTGTTACAATATCCCTTATGAATAATAAGTTTTCCCTTTATGTAGCAGGAGAGTTTTACCCTAAGTACAATTCTAAGAAAGGTAAAAATCTTCCGTTTCGCTAATCACTGATTTTATGCCGATACGAGCCGAGATTCATGCCGTGATATCCAGTTGGGCACGGACATCACGACCCTTTGTTAGCTGTTTGGTAATGCTCTCCGAAGCCTTGATCCTTGAACCAGACCTGGAGGACATAACCCCGATACCTCCGAGGGAAGGTGTTTTTCCCGAGCCGCGATATGAGGGGCTCCTCGCTATGACTCTGATTCATTATAGTCACGTTCCCGCTCCGTTTGCCTCACCAGGAAATCGAGGTGTTAAGTGGGCTCGATTTCACCCGTATACAGATAGTCTCCTCGTTTCTCAGAGAGTATGCTTGCCAAGACGATGGGAAATGACAAATGATTCCGGTTCCTTCCTTTGTACATTACGACGAGGGAGGCGAAACTTCCCATCAGTCGCGTCGTTCTGATTTCGGACACGTGTCGCTCACCGACAGGTTTCCCTCGTATGCAAAGAGTCGGCTGTTTCCAAAGCTTCCTCCTTTTGTCCTTTTTCCACTTTTCGACTAAATCACCACCTTCGAGCTTTCCATCCATCATCAAACCCTCTTCAAACCTTCATATCTTCATCCTTGTTCTTAATTTTCCATAATAATCTCCAGATTTTGCCCAGATTTTCTTCAAATCTTCATACTCCATTCTTCGTCTTTAAAACTGTTTATCCAAAACTTCGTGTTCTTTTCACAAACTTTCAAACGCTCCCCTAGATGACAATGGTCGAAACATCGAAAAACGTTCGACAATAATTTGCCTCTTCATCTTCTCAACCCGCCGCTGGTACTGAGGCGGTTGACCCTGAGGTTAATGCCCTCGAAACGACTTCCCCCGTCGTGGCTTCTAACGAATCGACTGCCAAGCCTCCATTGTCAGCGTTCATTCCTAGGGGCTGCTCGATTCTAGACGACTTTAATGTCAAGAAGACTTCGCGCAAACAAGACCCGGGTAAGGAGTCTCGAGATATATATATTTTATGACCGAAGATGTTCTTTCCATAGTTCGTAAGGACTACAATTTGGAAGGAAAAAATGTAGTATCCCCCGGGCCGAGGACTCTCTTACTACCCACGTGAAGGGATACTTAAGTGTTTACACTTATCCCTTCACGCTAGGCTCGATGGATCTAATCGTTCTAGATTTTTGCAAGAGGTACGAGGTGTGCCTCAGGAAAATCCATCCATCATTATGGAGGATCATTACCCTCCTTCACTACTTCGTGAACACGACCGAGTCTCGTCGGTCCACGATCGACTACCTGCTCCGAATGTACAGTCCCTAAATGTTCCGAAGGGGACTAATCAAGCTTACTCGCTGGGCCAGCAAGGCCCCCTTTTCAAGTATCGACAAAGATTGAGACCGGGGCTGGCAGGCATGCTTTGTCCTAGTGAAAATCGAGGACATGATACCCCCGGAATACATGCCATTCTTTGAGAAGTGGAATGCATCTCGTAAGTGCATTCTCTCTTCAAACATCAAAATTATCTTTTTTCAATTTTCATCTGCTCATTCATGCTTCTGGTTGTGCAGTTGTCGCCCGGTTTCCGAATGCAGTTCCCTCGTTAAAGGAGTGGATCGATGTCATCTACACTCGGATGCCGTACTTCGAGCGCACATGGCGAGGACTCTCAAAGGGCTAGTGGGAGGCCTGTTCGCATGGTAAGGCCTCAATCCGAGTAGCCAACACTATGTCTACACCTTTTATTATACTAACTCCTCTTCCTTCTTTGTTACAACAGGTTTGACTAAGACCGCCGAACCTAGGCCTTCAGAAGGGGATGAAGATGTGCTCCCAATTCGTTGATCCCTCTGTTGCTGCCACAGAGGGAAAGAAGAAGAGGAAGAGAAAACCCTCGTGCTCCCCGGGCTCTGAGGTGAAGAAACCAAAGAAGCGGGTTCTCCGCAAGCGTAGGAAGGGCTCCAGTTCCCAAGTGCCGAAATCCGACTCCCTCCTCTAGCGTAGAGATGAGCCGAAGGATGAATCTATTTTTGTAACCCACGGGATGACCTATCTCGGGGACTGGCATGCATCTGAGGGTGCGGAAGGAGATTGAGATCTAGGGGACTGGGATGCATCTGAGGGTGCGGAAGGAGATTGAGATCTCGGGGACGCCCGCCTACACTGAGTCTATGCTCGGGGATTCCCAAGTGAGTAAGGAGAAATACAGTTAGGGGTTCTAGGGTGTGGAAGATCCCCTTCACTCTTTTTTCGACGGTGTGGAGTCATCTTCTTTGGAGGACTTCTCCGGGCCGGGCTACCTGGAAGTCCTGAAAAAAGACACTTCCTTGGAAGCTGGTGGGCCGATCTCGAGCCCGAAATTGGTCAATCAGTTCCTCGCTCCGAGTGTGGACCCCGGTTGCAAGAGATTTATTATACTGTCCATCCCAGAGGATGCCCAAGTTTTTTCCACTCCTGTAGGGGTAGCTAGCTATCTCTGATGCCTGGTGACCGAGGATGACCGGGAAAAAATTAATGCGGTGAACGTGCCATGACTTTTCAATAAGGCGCAACAGGCACCGAACCGGGTAAGGCAATGTTCCCTTCCATCCATCTACTGTTATCTATGTTTGATGTCTCTCACGTTTTCTTTCCCTTTTTTCATGCCTCGATACTTTACCACGAGAGTTTCCTTCGGTATCGGGTTGGGTCAATCAACTCGAGCTCGGGATCAAGGATCTTGCCCAAAAAAGGGACATGTACAAGCTTCTTAGCGAGCAGCAAGATGGACCTGCTAGCCTCAGAGAAGGATACTGCCTAGGCCAAGCTGTCTTCGGTGGAAGTTTAGCTTGGGGTGGCGAAGGAGAAGGCCGATACACGGGCTCAGCAAAATGAGGACCTCCAAGCACGATTGGGCTCGACCATCGCTGAACGGGATGTCCTTGACAAGGAGATCGAAACAACAATGTCCAGGTTGGAAGCAACCTCGACTGATGCTGACGATATGGTGGCCCAATATAAGGCCGATGTTGAAGCAGCCGAGGCTCGCCTGAAGACTACTGTTGAGTACGTGAGGTGGCTATCCTGAAGGGAGATCCTCAAAGAAATACATGCCCGAGGCTTCGACCTATATGCCGAGATTGAAGAGTCCAAAAGACTCAAGGTCGAGGCCAGGAGTCTAGTTGAACCCCGAGGTGAAGAGGGCTTAGAGGGATCTGTAGAATCTGAAGGCCCCGACGGTTCTGGTGACGAGTCGGGTTCCGATGAAGACCTGGCAGAGATGCCTTAGGATTGTTTCTTTGTTTTTGTATCCTGTACATATATTTTGTTGAGGCTGTTTTTATTGGGCCTTTGTAAAGATATTCCGAAATATATAAAGTTTTCCCCTTTTGGCAATTTTCAAGTCTATTATCTTACCATCTTTTTACAATAGCAAACATTTCTAATGCCTTAAAACAAAATCAAATGTAGTAATAAGCCATTTTTCGGAGATCCGAATAAGACCTGTTCCTTGATGCAAAATTTTTCTCGAAACATATGGAAGCTCGGAGTGACCGAAAATTTCCCCAAGATGCTTGTTTAAATGTTTTTAGACTATATCTTTGCCGACGGTAATCTTTGAACATGTTTAGAATGTTGAAGGTCTTATGTTTTGATTACGGGCTTCGGACCTCTCGGAACTATTTTAGGGTGGCAGTAGCCTTTTAGGTTTAGGCACCACCTAATAGGTTTTGTGCCTCCGGGTTTCGATTACTCGAGCCGCCTGGACTTGTCTCGGACGGCAGTCCCGGAGTGCGGAAGCACTTTGGGTTTGAATAGGGGTGGACCTTGGGCTCGATATTTCCCGGGTAGGAATAGCCCTTAGGATTGATACTTCTATGAAGAAAAAATATTTGTTAGAAAGGTAGAAAACTTCTTTCATTTCTGTTGTAATGTACAAGATTGTATGCGTTTAAAATCTCGTATTATGGCGGAGGTGTTCGACGCATGCACAGTTCACTTGACCGCATGGACCATATAATAAATCCTAACCACCCAGCCTAGACTGTTCAAGAACAAAGTTTCCTTCCTCATTGACTCCGATTTAAAATCGGTCTTCGACTCTAAGTTAGCACGATTTACTATTGCCTCATTAAACTTGTTCAAAGGAGAAAGAGTGTGACGCATGATTTCAGAATTAACGGCTACATTCTCCTTTGGTTTTTATCTACAAGTGTTAGTCTTTCGTAATATTAGAAAAAAAGGTGAATGAGGTCGTACCTTAGCACTAGTATCATTTTAGGTGGGTCACGTTCCAGTTGTTTGGTTGTTGTGCACCCTTTCCTGCTTCGAGTTTGTATGAGGCTTTACCAGTAATCCCAATGACTCGATATGGACCTTCCGAATCTGGTCCCAGCTTCCCTTCGTTCGAGTTCTGGATGTTCAGTGTTACTCTTCTTAACACGAATTCCCCGATATTGAAGTGTTGGAGGTCGGCTCTTTGGTTGTAATATCTTTCTATCCGTTGTTTCTGGGCGGCCAACCAGAATAGACCGGCCCCGCACCTCTCACCCAGTAGTTCCAGGCTCGTGCTCATTGCCTTACCATTTAATTCTTCCGCTGAATATTGGAACCTGAGGCTCGGTTCTCCCACCTCAACCGGTATTAGTGCTTTGGCACCGTAGACCAATGAAAACGAAGTGGCCCCTGTACTAGATTTTGAGGTTGTACAATATTCCCCCAAGACTTCGGGCGTAACTTCCTTCAATTTTCCTTTGGCATCGGTTAAACTTTTCTTAAGGTTTTGAAGGATGGTCTATTTCGTCGACTCCGTCTGTCCGTTCCCACTAGGGTGATAGGGTGTTGGCAAGATCTGTTTGATCTTATGGTCCTCGAAAAATTTGCTTACCTTGCTGCCGATGAACGGCTTCCCATTATCACATACTATCTTGGCCGGTATGCTGAACCGACATATTATGTGGTCCCAAATAATGTCGATGAATTCTTTTTCCTGAACCTTCTCGAACACCTAAGCTTTGACCCACCTAGAGAAATAGTCAGTCATAAATAGTATAAATTGAGCCTTACCGGGTGCCCATGGCAGGAGACCGACGATGTCCATTCCCCAATCCATGAATGGGACATGACCGAATGTAGTAACTCCCCAGGTTGATGGATCATTGGTGCGTGTCTCTGATAGCCACCGCATCTCCGCACAAAGTCCTTCGCATCTTTCTCCATGTCGACCAGTAATAGCCGGCTCTGATTATCTTACAAATCAACGATTTAGCCCCCGAATGGTTTCCGCAGGTGCCTTCGTGAACTTCCCTCAAAACATATCTGGTGTCTCCCTCCCCAAGCATATGGCGAGTGGGCTATCGAAGTGTTCTGAATAGAGTATCTTTAGACAGGCTAAGACTGACTGCTTTTGTGTGCAGAGCTCTCGATTCTTTAGGATCCGAGGGCAACTTTCCAGTCTTCAAGTAGTCTATATACTTGTTTCTCCAGTCCCAAGTTAAACTCATTGAGTTTATCTCGGCATGACCTTCTTCCACTACTGATTTCATGAGTTGTACGACCGCTCTCAAGCTGAATTCATCGTCATCAACCAAGTTAGCCAGAGCATCAGCTTCGCCATTTTTGTCCCGGGGTACGTGCTGCCGGGTCCATTCCTTGAATCGATGTAGTGCTACCTGTAATTTGTCCAAGTACCTTCGCATTCGTTCCTCTTTCATTTGAAATGTCCTATTGACTTGATTTACCAAAAGGAGGGAGTTACACTTAGCTTCAACCACCTCAGCCCCTAGGCTTTTAGCCAATTCGAGACCTACAATCATGGACTCATACACAGCCTCATTGTTAGTCAATTTTAGAGTTCTAATGGATTGCCTAAATTTGTTTCTTGTAGGCGGTTTCAAAATGATTCCGAGTCCGGACCCCTTTTCGTTCGAGGCACCGTCCATAAAGAGGGTCCATATTACCGAGGCAATCCCCTAGTTAACAACAATTCCTTTTCGATTTCAAGTATTAAGGCCGACGTGAAGTCGGTCACGAAGTCTACCAAAAATTGAGATTTGATGGGAGTTCGAGGTCGATATTTGATATCGTACCCGGTAATTTCTACAACCCATTTGGCCAATCGTCTCGAGAGCTCGAGTTTGTGCATTATGTTTCTTAGTGGGTAAAAATTTACGACACATATGGGAAGGCATTGAAAATATGGCTTTAACATTCTGGAGGTGCTTAGCAAAGCGAGCGCCAATTTCTTCAAGTGAGGGTACCTCGTTTCGGCTGTTACATTTTGCATTTTCATACGTTAAAGTTTCATCTTCAGTTAATCGATGTAGACTCGGGGATGAGATTATCTTGAGGTTATAAGAATCTATGTATTTATAACAAGCGATAAGTAAGTTCAGTGAAGGTTAAAGGGTAAACGAATAAAAGAAAATGAGTTTCATTGAAGGTTTTCGATTTGGGATAAACTACAGTCCGAGCTATAATACCCGGTATTTATGGACTAGTGCCATACAAGGTACTCCATGACCATGATAATAGAGTGCATGAAGTGTGTTAAAAGTAAGTAGTATTTTAAAGTAGTTTGAGATAATTCTTAATTATGTGGGTAATTAGTTGATTATTGATTAATGGGAGGTTAATTAGTTAACTATAGAATTATTGGATAATTAAGATTTTGGATAAGGCCTAGAAGGCCCCAACGTGGCAGCCCATAATTCCAAATTTGTGACTCTTAAGTCATATTTCAAGGTGGCACAAATTTGTGAGTTTAGTGACACCAAGTATTCAAAGTCGGTCCCACACCACCAAGACATTAAAATTCCTTCTCGAATTCACAAATGAAGACATTGTTACATCTAAGTTAAAGGCTTCAGTAAGATGAAACTTCATTAGCAACGTGAGTTGCTTCAATATCTCACTCAAACGAGATTTCATAATATTATAGCAACGTGAGATTTGCGATTCTAAGGGAGTACAATGTAATCTTCCTCAAGAATATCATATGGATTTTTTCCTACTCCGATCTTACCATCACGTGTTTTGTCGATTGTTGTGTGTTATAGGGATTGTCAAGAGAACCGATTCAGGTATGTTAAGGCTATCCCTTCTTTATTTTTGGCATGATACATACGATTCAAAAGAAACGAGCAAATGCACAACTTCCATAAATGACTCTTTTCGTAGAAGTATTAGAGGTGCCTATGTTCTTGAATTCCCATGTGTCTTATTATTACATCTTATGTTCACGTGTTTCAGAAAATACGTAAGTTGATAAAGTTTATTTCATGATATTAATCGAAGGCATATTGATCTTGTGACATACAGATTTTCTTCATTATGCATTGCATTTATTTATACATGTACATTGACCCATGACCAGATGTCGTTATATACGCGTATATTATATATATATATGAAATATGGGAAAAGGTTACAGTGTTATATATGCACCACCATCTGATCAGCTGGTATATGTTGATGATATTGCCCACAGTGGCCGAGATGATATGATGGGATGCCCTCAGAGGCTTCATGATGTTATGTACGCCTATACTTATGCATGACACAAAATTTATACGCACATGCATGACATTATAAATGTTTCGGGATTTACACAGTTATTTAGATTACAGGCAAAATTCTTTATTCCATGTTTTATCTATGTCTTTTATGTACTGATATTCATGTTGTACATACTCAGTACATTATTCGTACTGACTCCCTATTTCCCGGGGCCTGCGTTTCATGCCTGCAGGTGCAGGTAGACAAGCTGACGGTCCCCTTTCTTAGGATCCTTGATCAATGAGAGTTGGTGTGCTCCATTTCTTCCGGAGCTGCTTTGTATTTTGGTACGATATGTTTGTATAGATATATGGGTATGACGGGGCTCAGTCCCGTCCTTTTACTGTTGTATATTCTGTTAGAGGTCTATATATAGTTATGTATAGTTTGATAGTATGTGGTCTTGTCCGCTTCCAGTTTTGGATATATAGTTGTTTATATGAGCCTTGTCGACTTGCCTTACGTATTTCGCACGTATATGTATATATGTCTTTTGGAAAGGGTTTCCTCTTGCATGTTATTCTCATAATTCAGCAAATGTTATTCATGTTCATATATTAGTTGCATGCTTAAGGGTGTTCGAAAAGTAGGACTCGGTCACCTATCGGTGCCCAACGGTTTGGGTCGTGACAAAAGTGGTATCACAACAGTTCTGTCCTAGGGTTTTCTAGAGACCGTGTCTACTATAGTCTTGTTTATGGGTATGTTGTGCACCACATTTATATAAAGAGGCTACATGACATATAGGATGTTATCCTCCATCCTTATCTTAGATTGTGCGACATAAGAATTCATGTTCCTAAGGATATGCTATGTTTCCAGCAATGCCTCCAAGACTACAACAACCCAGAAGGGCAAGCCCGTGGCTGATGAGACTACTAGTCGAGCGCCATGAGTTACCAGGGCTCAAGGAGGGTTTCATAGTGAGATTCCATCTCAGACCTCACATACCCGACCCTATCCAGAAGAGCTCCAAGGGGAACCAACTCCCGCCCCCGCCCCTGTACGTCCACCTCCTTAGCTAGATGCACCGGGTTAGGAGATGAGAGATGTTATTCAGCTATTAACTCGATTAGTAGATGCACATGCTAACCGTTAGGATATAGATATTGTCCATGAAGACAAGTCCGCCAGTGCGAGGGTTCGTGATTTCATTAATTTAGACCCTCCGGTATTCACTGGAGCAGATCCAAACGAGGACCCTTAGGTATTTATCGATACGATGCAGATGACTTTGAGGGTAATGAAGGACACTACGACTGAGTCAGTTGAGCTAGCTTCTTATAGACTTCAAGATGTTGCATTTAATTGGTACGATTCTTAGGAGTTGTCCAGAGGTGATGACGCCCCTCCTGTAGTATGGCAAGAGTTTACAGAAGCTTTTCTTCGTCATTATCTGCCACCAGAGCTTAGACGGGCCAGAGTTGATAGGTTCTTGACCATTCGACAGGGTAATATGAGTGTTCGGGAGTACAGTCTTCAGTTTGACTCATTGTCTAGGTATGCTCCGACTATTGTATCTAAGATGGAGGATCAGGTTCACCGATTTATAATGGGGTTAGAGTCGAACTTGCTTAACAATTGTATGTCGGTCTCACTTCAGGTAAACATGGATATTTCTCGTATTCAGGCATATGCTAAGGGTGTAGATGAGCGTAAGCAAGAGTTGAAGGCCGGTCGTGAGCATGATAGGGCCCAGAATAAGAAAGCGAGGTCTTTGGGTCCTTCTGGTTAGTTTTGAGGTATCCAGCCCAGCCATCGACTAGTGCACTCCCTCAGTTTAGCGGTAAGAGATTTGATCGCTCCACATATTCAAGGCCTCAAGTTCTCAATAGAGGGGTGAGTCAAGTCAGATAAGTCTGCTCGTGCCATGATGTGCCCAATGTGGTAAGCAACATGCCGAGAAGTGTCGTATGGGGTTGGGTGTTTGTTATACTCGTGGTTATCCAGGCCATGTTATGAGGTATTGTTCGACGAGAGGTGATGCAAGCATAACTCAGCCATCGAGATCTGTAGCTAGTTTGTCATCATCAATGCGCCCCCCTGGGAAAGGTTCACAAGCACCAATTGGTTGTGCTAGAGACAGCGGCAGAGCATCTATATCGATCTGTCCTCAGAATTGCATTTATGCGTTAGCAGAACGATATGATCAGGAGTCATCACCTGATGTTGTTACAGGTGTATTATCAGTCTCTTTTTATGATGTATATGCACTGATTGACCTAGGTTTCACCTTATCATATGTGACTCCGTTGGTTGCTAGTAAGTTTGGAATAAAACCTGAGTTGGATCTTTTGAGGTGTCCACACCTGTTGGGGGTCCAGTGATAGCTACACGAGTATATAGAGGTTGTATAGTAGTAGTTCATAGCTGATCTTCAGTAGCAGACCTAATCGAATTAGATATGGTAGAATTTGATGTTATAATGTGTATGGATTGGTTGGCTTATTGTAATGCCAATGTTGATTGTAGATCAAAGATAGTCTGATTCCAATTTCCAGGTGAGCATGTTTTGGAAGGGAAAGGTAATACGACATCACCGACAGGTAGATTTATTTTCTATCTCAAGGAAAGGAAGATGATCAGAAGGGGATATATTTATCACCTAGTTTGGGTTCAGGATGTGAAAGTAGAGTAACCAACCATTCAATCTATCCCTGTGGTTAATGAGTTTCCTGATCTTTTCCCGATGAGCTTCCGGGTCTTCCGCCAGAACGAGAAATTGAGTTTGCTATTGACATATTACCAGATACTCAACCAATATCTATCCCTCCCTATAGAATGGCACCCCCAGATGTTAGAGAGTTGAAGGAACAACTAAAGGACTTGCTTGAAAAAGGCTTTATCAGACCTAGTACGTCACCGTGGGAAGCACCTGTATTATTTGTGAGAAAGAAAGATGGTTCCTTGCAGATGTGTATAGATTATAGACAAATGAATAAGGTGGCGATCAAGAATAAGTAGCCACTCCCGAGGATTGATGATTTATTTGATTAGTTGAAAGGTGCCAAATGTTTCTCAAAGATAGACTTAAGTTCCGGGTACCATCAGGTAAGGGTTAAGGCGACAGATATTCCGAAGACATCATTCAGGACCATATTCGGGCACTTTGAGTTTCGTGTTATGTCATTCAGTTTGACTAATGAATATGGTGTTCAGATCCTTTCTATACTTGTTATTGATTGTATTTATCGATGATATATTGGTTTATTATCGTTCAGAGACTATTCATGGGGATCATTTGCGTACTGTGCTTAAGGTTCTACAGAAAGGGAAGTTGTATGCAAAATTCTCTAAATGTGAATTAAAGACTTTGCCTAGACCCACGACACCAACAGGGGATCGTAACTTTCTCGGTTTGGCAGGTTATTACAAGAGATTTGTAGAGGGATTTTCTTCTCTTTCGGTGCCATTGATAAAGTTGACTCGGAAGGGAGCTAAGTTTCAGTGGACTTATGCTTGCCAACAGATTTTCCAGGCATTGAAGGATATACTAACTTCAGCACCGGTTCTAACACTCCTAGAGGGAACCGATGGTTACATTATCTATTGTGACGCTGCAGGCGTTTGATTGGATTATGTACTGATGCAGCATGGTAAAGTTGTAGCTTATGCTTCTAGACAACTAAGAAAACATGAGAAGAATTACCCGACCTACGATATAGAGTTAGCCGTGGTGATTCATGCACTAAATATGTGGAGGGACTACTTGTATGGAATTCATGTTGATATCTATACGGATCTGTCACGACCCAAACCGATGGGCTGTGACGGGCACCCAATACCTTACTCAACCGAGTACCAACATAATGTATCTTTCTTATTACATCATCATAGTTAAGTGGGCCAGAACGGGCGTCATGAGATAACCAGAGTAAGCATGAGGGAATACTCGACATAGAACGACCCAACCTGATATAGAAACTCATACCTGTGACATACGGGCCTATAAGGCCAATACGATCCCTTATATACTTAACATATAGGTCAACAAGGCCATAAAGTATCCGTATACAAGACATCTGTCTACAAGCCTCTAAGAGTACATACTTATCATACAGGTCGGGACAAGGCCCCACTATACTAAACAATACACGTCTAAATCATACTGACCAAACAAGCAACTCCGAAGCAAATGGAGTGCACCAACATCTTCTGCTGAGCTAATAGATTACTTGGAGGACTCTCGACCTGTCTATCGAGACATGCGGGCATGAAACGCAGCGTCCCCAAGAAAAAAGGACGTCAGTACAAATAATGTACCGAGTATGTAAGGTGTAAGGCCCCGTAAAATTTTACCTAGAAAACCTGTACTTCGTGATGTCCAAATTAGATTTATGTGTTTAATGGTGGAAAATTCTTCATGCCAAGCTTGCTCGCCGCAGTTAGGACCTTTTGGATTGAATAGTACCCCACAGACTTAGAAGAAAATGTTCGTGAAAGAGTGCATTTTTGCGGCCCATTATGCAGTCGCATAATCACTTTGCGGACCGCATAATGGCTACAAAGTGAATAAGAAAACTGGCCAAATTTGAGGCCAATTATGCGGCCCAAAATGCGATCGCATAATAAATATGCGGGCCACATAATCCATCGCATGTATGCCTTGGGGTTTTGCGAGGGTAGGTTGGCGGTGCATTATGCAACCACAAAATAGGTATGCAGGCCGCATAATGGCCGCATACTCGATCAAATGTTCCACCAGGTTGAGGCCATTTTTGCGGCAGGTTTGCAGATCGCATTCCCATTATGCGACCACATAACTGTGTTGGGGCACCCCATTTTGTTATTTTTAAACCCGACCCTAGACCAACATAAAGCACATTCCCCACCATTTTAAACCATTCTCCTGATACTTTAGAGTGAGAAAAGAGAGAGTTCTAGAGAGAAGGTCCCAATTCCATCAAATTGATCATCCATCACCACTCAAAGCTTGGACTAATCAAACAAGATACTAATTTCTTCACTCTAAGAGGTAAGTTTCTACCACACCAGCTTTTAAATTCCATGATTAGCTAAAATGGGCCATTAGTAAGGTAGTCCATGGAGGTAAGGAAAGGGACCTTGAATGCATGAGGTTCTAAACTATGTGTGGGAAAGTAAAAGCAAAGATAGAAAGAAATGGGGGGATATGACCTTAGCAAACTCATTATTCTAGCTGTAATGCTCAAGTGAGCTGGGACTATGATCTAATTCCTAATTACAATTTGATTATGCTATTTTTTCAAATAGATTGAAAGAGCTAAAGGATTCCGAAAATTATCGTAGGAATTAGGGATAAAACCCAGTCCAGGTATGTATGACTAATTCTAATATTCGTAGAATCAACTCGTTGGTGTCCGAATAGGTGGTGTTAGTGCCTTACTTGATCATACTTGAATTGATTGTTTTTATGTGTTGAGTCAAAAGATTTCTATTTCTAAATTGTTCTAGTTGACTACCATGTCACCATGCTACTTGAAAATGTGAATTATGATCCTACACGCTCCTTCTATTATGTGTGCAATTCATTACATGTTGGTTCTCGTTAATATGAAGGATGATGCTATTGAACGGATAAAAAGGAGAATCAAACTGAAATTGTAAAATATGTCCAAGTTCCAAGAACTATGTGATAAATGATGGAAATGAGATGTGAAATGAGTAATTAAATGAAATAGTGATGTCCCAAGTGAGATGGCTTAGCCGATCGGGCAGAGATCGAACGGCATGCTGTACAAATGGTGGCATTTACATTGGAAACATTGATATAAATTGTGGATATGGTTATGTCTCACTTGGAACGGCTTAGCCGGGATGAGGCCGGACTCCGTGTAAAAGAAGACACGGTGGCATTGTAAATCGTGGCACTTGGCACCAAGATACTATTAAATAAAAAGGATGGAAAGACGAAATAAGAAACTATGTGACCCGTACCTGCGATTCTCTATTCCTGTGAAGTGTTATGTGAATTCCATGACTGCCTTCCTACTCTTTATTGTTGGTTCTATTTTAGAGTGGAGTTGTTCATACATACGACTACTATTCTATGGTACTAACGTCCCTTTTTTCCGGGGGCGCTACATCTTTGAATGGATGTAGGTGGTTCTATTGTAGATACCACTGATTGCCGATATTGGTGACCTCATTCTTCTCCTCACGGCAGTCTTGGTAAGCCCCGTTTCTTCCCGGGATCACGTATAGTATATGCTGTTCTTCTTTTGCATAAGTTGCTATATTTTTAGGTATAGCCGGGGCCTTGTTACCGGCATTATCATGTTTGTATTTTGTATCTATAGAGGCTCCGTAGACGTTTACGTGGGTCATGTATGGGAGTCGGGGATGTTATCAAGTCAAGCTATATGTTGAAATCCTATTCCTCTTAATAATAGGTTGTAAAGTACTTTTGGAAGTTTGATTATCGCATAATGTATGTAAGGAAGAATGAACTAGCAATGTATGTATGTTTATTTAGTTGACTTCTCTCCGGGTTAATAAACGGTGATGCGTTCCCTTGTTGGAATACGAATGAGTCGGGTAGGATATGTTTGAAAGGCTTGTTTGATCAGGTTCACTTGGTTGAGCACCAGTCGCGCTCCCCGAGGATGGGGCGTGACATAAGGAAAGAAAATCAGTAAATAATAGACAATAGACATGAGAGAAACATAGAGTAAAATACTCGACATGTAAGTCTGGATAACTCTTTAAATCATGTAATACTTATAGTGTCATGCATATGCATATGAATTTCATGTCGTGCATACATCATCAAGCCTCTGAGGGCATCCCATCATATCATCTCGGCCACTGTGGGCAACATCATCAACGTATTCAAGCTGATCAGGTGGTGGTGTGTATATAACACCATAACCTTTTCCCATATCCCATATACATATATATATATACATATATACGCGTATATAATGCCTTCTGGTCATGGGTAAATGTACATGTATAAATGAATGCAATGCATGAGAAGTACGTCAATTAAATCTCTCAGAATGTCATAAGACCTTTATTCCTTTGAATAATATCATGAAGTAAACTTTATCAAGTTACGTACTTTTTGAGACCCATGAATAGACGATATAACAATAAGACATATGGGAATTCAAGAACATACGCATCTCTAATAATTCTATGAATAGAGTTATTTATGAAATTTGTGCATTTTCTCATTTCGTTTGTACCATATGGATCATGCCAAAAGGAAAGAAGGGACATCCTTAACATATCTGAGTCGATTCTCTTGACAATCCTCCCAACATACGTTAACTGCGAAAACATGTAACGCGGATCGAAGTAGGAAAAAATCCATATGATATTCTTGTCGAAGTAACTCACATTACTATCACATAGGTTCTTTGATGAAATTTTATTGCTAGAGATCATTACTTGGAAAATGGGAGGAGGTGAGCATTTCTATTTGTGAATTTTGATCATAACGTTACAAGTATTTTTTTTAATTTTAAGAAGGCTTTTATGGATTTTCCATGAGGCCCTCTAAAGGTGTGACTTATCTTCATGACATATTAGTCACATTAGGATTGATGAGAACATTACACATGTTGCCTTTCCACCTAGGCAACTGCTCTGTGAATAAATATAAAGGCTAGTGCATTCCCCCCTTTAGGCCTCTTTCTCACATCCTGACTTGTGGTCTAAATCCTTCCAATCTCGTAACTGTTGCTACCTTCTATCACGCAACCTGTATGACTCTGATCTTGTATGTGTGGATATGTGACTCTTTTCCCCATTTTCCTGCAGATTTTAGCGAACCTCTAGTTCTCATTTTGTGAACATATACAAAGCTTTCCACGATATCCCTTTGGGTATCCATAGGTACATTGAAGTTCTTTCTTCAGTACTTTGTTGAACTTACGAATATTGCTATATCTTATTTCATAGACCCGGTTATCTATCCGCATGATTTTACAGCATCTAGGTAGTTCATACTATACCATAACTCTTACTTCGATTTATCGTTGTTGAGGTCTGCTACCAAATTCCAGCTTACTCTTGTTGCTTATCCCATATGTATAAATCTAAGTCTTCTAATGCTTCCTCATTACAGTTTATCTTAAGAATGATGACCTAATTATCATCTCATACTTTGTGACTTTTGTCCATCCATTGTTGATTCACCTTAATATTGATCTACAATATTGTTATACCCCATGTTTTCGTACGTGAAAGTACGCCATAAGTAAATTGATGAAAGTTCGAAAATGTGATGTTACATCCCGCATTTTTCGTAAGTTAAAGTTTTGTTGTAAGTTAATCGACGTAAGTTCGGGAATGAGATCATTTTAAGATTATAAGCATTTTATGCTATTTAAAACAAGTAATGAGTAAATTCGTGAAGGTGAGAGGGTAAGAAAATCGAAGAAAATGAATTTCGTCGAAGTTCAATATTTTGGGATAAAATACGGCCCGAGATAAAATACCCAGTATTTATGGACTAGTACCATGCAAGGTACAACATGACCATGATAGTAAGGTGTATAAGGTGTGTTAAAAGTGAGTAGTATTTTGAATAACTTAAGATAATTCTTAATTATATGGGTAAATGGATAATTATTGGTTAATGATGGATTAAAAAATTAATTAAAGGATTGAGTGGATAATTATTGGATAATATTTGACCCCCCTAACGTGCCAGCCATATAAAGATCTATTAAGTAACTCATATGTCACATTGCAAGTTGGCATACTAAGAGAATCTTGGGGCTTAGTCATTACCTAGTTGGTAGTAATGTGATATCTCAAAAAGGTTCCCAAAGGAGACATGTCTAATCTCCATAAACCATTTAAATTGCTTCAGCAAATTCATCCAAGCATTTGAAACATTTCTTCAATAAATTTATCCAAGCATTTGAAACATTACTTCAGCAAATTTATCCAAGCATTTGAATATGAATAGTAGTACTGTGATTTTATTAAAACAAAATTAATACGAGACTTAGCACAATAGCAACGGAATTTTGTGATTCTAAGGGAGCGGTGCAATCTTTCTCAAGAATATCATATGACTTTTCCTTTACTTTGATCTGCCGTTACGTGTTGTCGCAATTGACGTATGTTAGACATTTTCAAGAGAATCGGCTCATGTATGTTAGGGATAAGCTCTTCCTTCATTTTTCATGATCTCGTAATTACACAAGTTTGATAACGAGGCATAAAGAAAAATTCATGTCCCGGAATTTACATATATTTTTCCTAGTCTTGTAAGTACAATATTCATTTGAGTATTTATTTTTTCCAGTCAAGAGGGCAGAGAGTTTATATATACAATAGTATAGTATTTTCATTACCATCGAGCTACAATCAATGGGCATGGCCCTATTGGGCAACCTACGATCAGATGGTAAGTTATATACCAAGCCTACTATGGTCGAGCGCCTATGTGCGAGCTCACTTGGTCGAGATACAGAGCCTAGTATGGCCGAGTGACTATGAGTGAGTTTACTACGGCATAGCAGTTATATATATATATACCAAGCCTTGAAGGGCCGGTCAACTATTTTACTTACTATATATTGGGAGAGTTGAGTCAGTATCAGCAGGTAACCATATCTTCAGATTATCTTTGACTTCCAGTTGCTTTCACTTATTATATTATCAGTTTAGTTTGAGCTTTCAGTATATTGCCTTACATACTCAGTACATTATTTCGTACTGACATCCCTTTTCTGGGGGCGCTGCATTTCATGCGTGCAGGTTCAGATAGACAGATGGGTAGACCTACTCATTAAGTGTTGCCCGAGTTCAGCTTGATCGGTAAGCTCCACTCCTTTCAAAGTTACCGGAGCTAGTGATTTATGTACATCTTGTGTATATATATATATATATTATAAGTAGGTCGGGGAGCTGTTCTGATCATAGTATATCAACCAGTAGAGGTTTGTAGATATATCCTGTCAGTTAGTGCAGTATGTTGGGCTGGTAGACCTTTTATGTATATTTTGTTAGTTTGCCAGCTGTAGTAGTTATGGCGGCCTTATCGGCTCAACATTATATTGATATGTAGTCAGCTTATGCATTTGTCTCGCAATGCGGCCCATGAACAAAGTATGACATAACATGTCAAGAGTTCCTTAGTCGCAAGTTGGTATGCAAGGTTAGGTGAGGCACCGAGTGCCGGTCTCGCCCCCCCAAGTTCTGGGCGTCACAAAAGTATTAGAGCAGTTTCGTCCTAGGGAGTCTATAAGCCGTGTGTAGTTGAGTCTTGTTTATGGGTATGTCGTGCACTACACTTATAAGCATGAGGCTACAGAGCATTTAGAACTGTCACTCTTTTTTCTTACTCTAGATCGTGTGGTAGAGCTCAGTTGTAAGAATACAGTTTCCTTAACTCGAACTTATTCATAATACAGTGATGCCTACATTTAGAAATATGGTTGGTAAGGGATTGAACGTGGTTGTGAAAGAGTTGAGTTAGAAGAACCCGGTGAGATTCTGGAAAAGGAGCCTTAAGGAAGGAATATCTATCCACTCCTATAGTGAAATGCAATGAAATATTCCGAAGGCAAATACAAGTTTCAGAAAATAAAAGAAGCAAGGTGAAGAAGGGTACAAGGTACCTAATTAGTAGAGATGAACATTATATACAATTCAGGAAGAGAGATATAAGCATTTTGAGTTACCTTCAACATTAACAGAGGTTTGTATAATTGTCCACACCGATCTAAGTTATGCTTTATGGGAGCTAACAAATATGGTTTAAGAGAAGTATATAATATCACAATCCGGCTGGGGTTAAAGTGACCCAAAATGGTGGATGAATTGTTTGCGTTAGTTGACATTTCCGAAGGATATTGAAAATGTGCTAATAGATCTCCTTCTGAGACACCCAGATGGCGCACTCTAAAATAGTACAACTAGATATGAGCACTATAAAGATAGAAACTAGAAGCCTTGAAGGGATAAATATTACCTTAGTGTGGCTCGCAAAACGAGAACGTTAAGTAACCCAAAGAGCCACTGGATGGAGCAAAGGGGAGCTAAAAGAAAAAAACAAGTCTTATTAGAGTTTTCAGGATAAAGTAATAGGCATAAATATTAGCGGGAAATAAGAAAAGAGTTAATCAAGCATTATGAGTAAGATATGATACATAGATGACAACGGTAGATCAAAAGATGACAGTATTACGGAATCTATAGTCAAGTAAAGGAAGAGATGAGGGGTGACAGGCCTTAGGACAACAAAATAGTATAGGCCATACAGTCATGTCCCCATTTCGAGAAATAAGTTCGCAACTCTAACGCGATTACCAAAAGGAAAAGTTAGACCCCAGAATAATATAACCAGTATGGATTGGTGGACAAGATAAACTAACCATGAATTAGGAACTGAGTAATTTGATAATAGTCAGCATCATGAGAATTTCAGATTGCATTCCAGCACTAATAGAATGGACAACAGAAGAAGGTCCATAATGAATTCAGAGAATGGTCATTCAGGGAGACACTTCCCTAAAGCAAGCAATATGAGCAAAGTTAAGCTTAAGGGGTTGTATGTGCTAGTTACACTAAGTGTCACCATCGCGAGTGAGGAATTTTGTTATCCTTCATACAAAAGGATTACCGCAAGGCGAGTAAGGGTCATTGGTGATGTGAAAGGACACCAAAGATGAAAATGAAAAACATCTATAGGTAGATCGTCATAGCTCCAAGTCTAAGTATTCCCCTAAAGGGGGGAATATGGAATGATAAAGGCAGAATGCGATAAAAAATGAGAAAGGGATTAGATTGCACTTATCCAAATGTTACAGATATGCTATGATTCCAGAACGTTATGTAAGCACAACATCAAAAAAAAAAGGAAGTAAGAGTTCCTGCCCGGGATGTTATTGATCGATAAAGAGCCAATACGAGAGGTAAGTTAAAACAAAGGAACAACCCAAGAAAGGTTACGCGGAACATTGTTATGAGAAAGGGACAACGAGTAGTTGGTAGTTGATTAAGGAAGAGCATAGTAATGGCTAAACAGGAGGTTACAAACGAATCAACAGATCATGCAAGATAAATGTAGTAAAACCCAACATGGAGAATTCAGCCTCGTAGTAATGTCATTATAATACTTGAGATATATTCAAATAGGAGTCGAGATAGTTAAAGGTACCGTATGAGTGTTACGGGGATAAAAGAAAGTGACACTGGGAATATAGTCAAAATACCAGTTCAGAAGCAACTCTACAAGCACAAGGGCCTGGAGGTAAGTAACTACGCATAATTGTAGGCGAGGAAGGAGATCAAAAATTTTATTGGGTATACGATGTAACAAGCTCGTATCTTTACAAGAGTCAAAGGGTCCTCCCTAAGTACTATAGTGAAAGACTAGCTGAGGAAATGAGGAAGAAGGCTTCAACCTAAGCACAGTAACCTAAAGAGGAAATGGTCTTGTAACAACAGTTTCACAACAACATTGTACGTCCTCCATAAGAAAGTGGAACTTACCGTGGCTAGTGAAAGGGAAGTAAAATAAAAAGTAATATTCGAAGACCATATGAGTGGTACGAAAATTCCGGCATGCGTGAGAGCTAAGATAAGCTAAGTATGCACGCAACAAGAGGGAAGAAACACCAGGAAAGGTAATAGATTACGTTTAAAGAAAAATGAGAAGGAACGAAAGGAATCATTCGATCAATGATCTAGAGTTAGCTATGTTATGAGTGCACTTAATATTTTAGAGTATTATCCATGAATCATATATGTTTCCAATCATGCACCGTAAAAGACTCCGGTATAAGTTAAACGAAGAATTGAGCCCAGGTAATAGACCGAATTGTTTAAGGATTATATCATGGATATTCCATAGCGCCCATGAAAGGCTAAACATAATAACTAATACCATGAACCAAATATCAGGAGATAGATTAAGCCTACATAAAGGCTGATCATAAGAAAAAGGAAACTAAAGAGTTACATCAACTTAGAAAATCAGGAGTCTGATTATTGGACCCAGAAAATTTTAGACATCATGATTGAGAACATTGCAGAATCACTCTTAATATTAGAGGTACAAGAGAGATAATAAAGTAGTAGTATTTTATAATGGCACTAAGATAAAGCCTGTGAGAAGAGTACCAACCTCATAAGAAGTCAGTATGAAGCTCTCACCAGATTCTGTAAGGAGGTGCGAGTACTATAATAGAGCTTCAAGTTGTGGATGTGAATCATACCTATGTGGAAGAGAGGTCATGAAAGAGATAGAAAATGTGATGTAAGATTTTTAAGATAAGTAAGGTAAAGGTGGAAAACGTACAATATACTCAGGTGCAGAAGATTTTGAATAATATGTACTTCAGATTGAGCGCTAGAAGCGTTGGGATTCAGTATCCAGGGAGGATAGCGGTGTCATTAGTGGCATATCTTCTAGCCTATGATTTCTAGATGCCGAGAGATCTATCTAAGAGAGTAAAGAAGAGTTAGAGATGGTGTGATGTCTCACTTGATGTTCCAGAATTACATAAGGAAATCTATGATGCACGCAAGTTGAAAGTAATATAAATAAATATGTGGATGTCGCAAGATATTGTATAGTGAAGCAACAAGGTTCTAGAAGACATGAGTAAGGATAAGAATGGGAGAGTGAGAAGGTAACAAAAATGGATATGTCCTCAAAATTAAGCCCATGAAAATAAGGAGAGCAGATGGTTTCTCTAAGTTATACAAAGCTCACTATAGCCTAAATGAACTCAAAGGATCTAAGACTAATAGCATTTAGAAGAAGTGTAATGATGCCCTGGTAATAGAATGAGGGTGTAATTGTTATAGATAAAGTATGATGTTTGGGCCTTCGATTGAGTAATGATCTGACGAAGAAAAGAAAGGATCTCATGAATTAAACAGGATTAAAATACCGACGCAAGGTGAATCACATTGGGATGCTGTGAGATACAGTTATGAAAGCATGGTATCACCCCAGGTGGATCAGTATAATCATTTCAGATGTTCCCCGATGAAACGTGAACCCTAGCCGCAGTGTTATATAAAAGGTTAAGTTATCAAGGGTAGATTATGGATCAATATTGGGGTGAATCAACAATGGATGGATAAAAGTTATAAAGTACGAGATGAGATAAGGCCATATTTCTTAATATGAATAGTAATGTGGAAGCATTAAAGGATATAGAGTTATACATATTTGATAAGCAATGAAAACAACCGTGAATTTGGTAGCAGACCTCAGTAACGAGAAATCGATGCAAGAGTTATGGTATAGTATGGCCTACTTAGATGCAGTACAGTCATACGGATGGATAACCAGATCTATGAAATAAGATATAGTAATATTCATAAGTTCGACAAAATACCGAGCGAAGAACATCAGTAATGGCTAAAATCAGAGGAAAAAGGAAAGAAGAGACGCATAAGCGCACTTACAAGGTTAGAGTCGTACATGCTACATGATAGAAGATAGAAACAATTACGAGACAGGAAGGACTCCGACCATAAGTCGTGGTGTGAGTAAAAGGACTAAAAAGGGGAATGCCCTAGTCTTTGGATGTATTCACAGAACAATTGCCAAGATGGTAAAAAGAGTAATAAAGTATTCGGAAGACATAGGCTATGAAAATTATAAGTACACCAGTCAACATTCGAGGGCGAATGTTCCAAAGGGGGGAATGATGTTACACCCCATGTTTTCCTACGTGAAAGTACGCTATAAGTAAATTGATGAAAGCTCGAAAATGAGCTGTTACATCCTGCATTTTTCGTACGTTAAAGTTTTGTCGTAAGTTAATTGATGTAAGTTCAGAAATGAGATTATTTTAAGATTAAAAGCATTTTATGCTATTTCAAACAAGTAATGAGTAAGATCGTGAAGGTGAGAGAGTAAGAAAATCGCAGAAAATGAATTTCGTCGAAGTTCGACATTTTGGGATAAAATACGGCCTGAGCTAAAATACCCGGTATTTATGGACTAGTACCATACAAGGTACCACATGGCCATGATAGTAAGGTGTATTAACAGTGAGTAGTATTTTAAATAATTTGAGATAATTCTTAATTATGTGGGTAATTAGGTAATTATTGATTAATGGGGATTAACAAATAAATTAAAGGATTGAGTGGATAATTATTGGATAAGATTTGACCCCCATAACGTGGAAGCCATATAAAGATAAATTAAGTGACTCATACGTCACATTGCAAGATGGCATACTAAGAGAATCGTAGGGCTTAGTCATTACCTAGGCGGTAGTAACGTGATATCTAAAAAAGGTTCCCAAGGGAGACATGTCTAATCTCCATAAACAATTTGAATTGCATCAGCAAATTCATCCAAGCATTTGAAACATTGCTTCAGCAAATTCATGCAAGCATTTGAAACATTGCTTCAGTAAATTCATCCAATAATTTGAATATGAATAGTAGTAACGTGATTTTCTTAAAACAAAGTTCATATGAGACTTCTTAACATAATAACAACGGGATTTTGCGATTCTAAGGGAGTACGGTGCAATCTTTCTCAAGAATATCATACGGATTTTCCCTTACTTCGATCCTCCTTTACGTGTTGTCGCAATTGACGTATGTTAGCGGGATTTTCAAGAGAATCGACTCAGGTATGTTAAGTCTAAGATCTTCCTTCATTTTGCATGATCTAATAATTACACAAGTTTGATAACGAGGCATAAAGAATAATTCATGTCCCGAAATTTACGTAAATTTTTCCTAGTCTTGTAAGTAAAATATTCATTTGAGTATTTCTTTTTTCTAGTCAAGAGAGCAGAGAGTCTATATATACAATATTATAATATTTTCATTACAATAGAGCTATAAGATGGGTAGGCCCTTATTGGGCAACCTCTGATCAGATGGTAAGTTATATACCAATCCTACTGTGGTCGAGCGCCTATGAGCGAGACTAGTTGGTCGAGATACAAAGCCCAGTATTGCCGAGCACCTATGAGCGAGCCTACTACGCCAGAGCAATTATATATATATACCGAGCCTTATAGGCCCAGACAACTATTTTACTTATTGTATATTGAGAGAGTTGATTCAGTATCAGCAGGTATGCATATCTTCAGATTATCTTTGACTTCCTGTTGCTTTCAATTATTATATTATCAGTTCAGTTTCATCTTTCAGTATACTTCCTTACATACTCGGTATATTATTTCGTACTGATGTCCCTTTTCTGGGGGCGCTGCATTTCATGCGTGCAGGTTCAGACAGACATACATGTAGACCTCCTCATTAAGTGTTGCCCGAGTTCAGCTTGATCGGTAAGCTCCACTACTTTTGTAGTTGCCGGGTCTAGAGATTTATGTACATCTTGTGTATATATGTATATATGTTATGAGTAGGTCGAGGAGCTGTTCCGATCACAGTATATCCACCAGTAGAGGCTTGTAGATATATCATGTCAGTTAGTGTGGTATGTTTTGCTGGTAGACCTTTTATGTATATTTTTTTGGTTTTCCAGCTGTAGTAGTTATGGTAGCCTTATCGGGCCAGCTTTATATTGATATTTAGTTAGCATTCGCAGTTGTCTCGCAATGCGTCCCATGGCCAAAGTATGAAATCACATGTTCAGAGTTCCTTACTCGCAAGTTGGTACGCAAGGTTAGGTGAGGAACCGGTTGCCAATCTCTTCCCCAGGTTCGGGGCGTGACAAATATACCACCGATAACTTGAAACTTCTTATGATATATCTTGCTACTACGGATTGCGTTGCATCGAGGAATATTTGAAGTGATTTTCCTGATCCACTTAGCGTCTATACTGTACTTCAATAAGTGTATTTTATAGCATCCCAATGTGATTCATTTACATGGGTATTTTAATCTGCATAATTCATGAAATTCTCTTCAAATCATTACTCAATCGAAGGCCCAAACATCATCCTTCATCTATCACAATTTCATCCTCATTGTACGCTAGGGCAGCATTCCGTTTCTTCAAAATGCTACCAGTCTTAGACTTCTTTGAGTTTATTCAGGTTATATTGAGCTATCTATATCTTAGAGAAACCATTAGCTCTCTTGTTTTCATGGGCTTAATCCCGAGGACTTATCCATTCTCGTCACCTTCTCACTTGCGTTTCTTATTCTTACTTATGTCTTCCTAAAACCTTTTCTCTTTAACTTACGATCTACACACATCTATTTATATTACCCACAACCTTCCTTCAACTTTCTTGCACCATAGATTTCCGTGTGTTATTCTGGAACATTAAGTGAGGCATCACATCGTCTCTAACTCTTCTTTACTCTCTTAATTAGACTTCTTGATACCTAGAAATCATCGACAAGAAGATATGCCACTGACGACGCCTCTATCAATACTGAATCTCAGCGCTTCTAGCCTTCTATCCGAAATATGGACTATTCACAACCTTCTACACTTGGATATCTCGTACATTGTTCACCTTTAGCTCACTTACCTTAAAATATCACCTCACATTCTTCTATCTCATTCATAACTCCCCTTACACATAGGTATAATCCATATTCACAACATGAAGCTCTACTATAATACTTGCACCTCTGGTGCATACACAATTTGGCAAGAGCTTCATATTGACTTCTTATGACTGGTACTTTTCTAAATGACTTCATCGTAGAGCCGTTATAAAATATGGCTATTGTATTATCTCTCTTGTACCTTTGATATTAAGAGTGATCATGCAATGCTCTCAATCACTATGTCCATAATTTTCTGGGTGCAATCATTAAACTCCTGATTTACTTAGTTCATGTAACTCTTTTGTTTCCTCTTTCCTCTGATCAACCTTTATGCAGTCTTAAGATAGTTTCCGATTTGCGGCTCATGGTATCAGTTATTACTTATAGACTTTTATGGGCGCTATGGAACATCTATGATATAACTTTTTAATAATTCAGTCATTTGTTTATGACCTGGGCTCATTCTTTGTTTTAACTCCTACCGGAGTCTTCTACGACCGTATGATTATCAACATATATGTTGCATAGTTAATACTCCCAGTCTTAAGTGCGTTCATAACATAACTAACTCTGGATCATTGCTCGAATAATTCCTTTTGTTCCCTCTCACCTTTCTTTAAACGTAAGCTATTACTTCTCCTGGCCGTTCTACCACTTGTTGCGTGCATACTTAGCTTATCTTAGTGCCCACACATATTGGAATTCCATAAACTCATATGATCTTGAATATCACTTCTGATTTTACTCCCCGTTCAATAGTCACGGTAGGCGCCACCTTCTTATGAAGTGCATATAATGTTGTTGTGAGACTGTTGTTACATGACCATATCCTATTTAGGTCTCTGTGCTTAGGTTAAAGCCTTATTCCTTATTTCCCCAGCTAGTTTTTCATTGTAGTACTTAGGGATACCTTCTGGCTCTTGTAAAGTTAAAAGCTGGCCGTCTCGTTTACCTGACAGCATTTTTGATGTTTGTACTCACCTATAATTATCCTTAGTTTACGCTCATGTGCTTGTAGGGTTGCTTCTGAACTTAATATTTTGATTGTCTTCTCAGTGGCATTCTCTTTTATTTCACTAACACTAATACGGTACCTTTAACTACCCCAACTCCTATGTGAATGTTTCTCAAGTATTATAATGTCATAACTGCGAGGCTAAATTCCCCATGTTGTGGTTCACTCTGTTTATCTTACACGATCTATTGATTTGTCTGTATCCTCTTATCTAGCAATAACTAGGCTCTTCCTGAATCAACTACTAACAACTAGTTGGCTCACTCTCATATCAATATTCCCTGTAATCTTTCTTGGGTTGTTTTCTTTGTCATAACTTACATCTCACACTGGCTCCTTATTTATCAATAACATCTTGGGCAGGAACCATTACTTCCTCTCCTTGATGTCGTGTTTGCATAATATTCCGGAATCGTAGCATATTTGTATATTTGAATAAGTTCAATCTCATTCCTTTCTCATTGTTATCGCATTCTTCCTTTACCATTCTATAGTTACTAGAACCACTTAATTCTGTCTTAATTCCACATCACTTCATATTCCCCCTTCAAGAGAGTAGTAAGATTTAGCACTACGATGACCCTCCTATAGATGTTTACCTCTTTATCTTTGTCGTCTTTCCATATCATTAATGACCCTTACTCGCCTTGCTATAATACTTCTACACCAAGGATAACGAAATTCCTTAATCACGAAGGTGATACTTAGTGTGACTGTCACATACAGTCCCTTAAGCTTAAATTTTATCACATTGCTTGATTTATGGAAGCGACTTCTTGAATGAACTTTAAAGGTTATTCTTCTGTCGTCCATTCTATTATCGCCGGAATGCAATCTCATGAAATTCTCAGGATGCCGACTATTATCAAATCACTCTATCCCTAATTCATGTTTAGTTTATCTTGTTCACCAGTCCATACTGATTTCTATTACTCTGGGTTCTAACTTTTCCTTTTGGTAATCACGTTAGAGTCACGAACTTACTTCCCAAAATGAAGATATGACTTTATCGCCTATACTCTTTTGTTATCTCAAGGCCTGTCACCTCTCGTCTTTTCCTTCACTTGACTGTAGACTCTATAATACTGTCATCTTTATGATCTACCATTGTCATCCATGTATTACATCTTACTCATAATTCTTCATTAGCTCTCTTCTTATTTCCTACTAAAATTTATGTGTATCATTTTTTTCGGAAAATTCGAACAAGACATTCTTTTGCTTCTAGCTCCCCTTGCTCCACCTACTGACTCTTCGAGTTGCCTAACATTCTTTCTTTAATAGGGACGGGAGCCACACTAAGGTAATATTTATCCCTTCCAGGCTTTCAGTGCCTATCTTTGAATTTTTTTTCTTGAACGTAATATCTAGCTATACTATTCTAGAGTGCACCATATTGGTGTCTTACAAGGAGATCTATTAACACATTTGCAATATATTTTGGAAAAATCAACTAACGCAAACAATCCATCCAACATTTTGGGTTACTTTAACCCTAGCCAGATCCTGATATCTTTCCTTCTCTTAACTATTTCTGTTATCCCCCGTAGGGAATAACAAAGATGGGGGTGGTCATTTATACATACCTCTGTTACAGTTGAAGGTAACTCAAAATGCTTATATTTCTCTGCCTGAATTGTAATGCTGATAATCTTCATTAACAGGGTGCCTTGTATGCTTCTTCACTTTGCTTCTTTTTACTTATTGAAACTTGTATCTTCCTTCTGAATCTCTCATTGCTTTTCACCATATAGGTGGATAGATATCCATGCCTTAAGGCTTCTTATCATGAAACTTACACATACACACATGATCTGTTGAATACCTCATATTTGTCAATCATAAGCATGATGCAAAAATCGAGTTCCTCTGTCTCAACTCTTCCACAGCCGCATTAAATCCATTACCAACAATATTTCTAGATGTAGGCATCGTCGTAGTATGAATAAGATACGGTTTAGGAAATTGAGTTCTTACAACTGAGCTCTACCACATGATCTAGAGTAAAAAGAAAGAGTGACAGTCCTAAATGCCCTATAGCCTCCTGCTATAAGTGTGGTGCACGACACACCCATAAACAAGACTCTACTAGACACGGCTTGTAGACTCCCTAAGACAGAACTGCTCTAATACCACTTCTGTCACGACCCAAACCGATGGGCCGCAACAGTCACCCCGTAGTTTACAAAAATGAGTACCAACATAACGTATCTTTCTTATTACATCATCATAGGTAAGTGGGCCAGAAGGGCGTCATGAGATAACCAGAGTAAATATGATGGAATACCTTGACATAGAACGACCCAACCTGATATATTAACTCATACGTGTGACATACATGTCTATAAGGCCAATGTGATCCATTATATACTTAACATATAGGCTGACAAAGCCATAAAAGTATCCATATACATGACATCTGTCTACAAGACTCTAAGAGTACATACTAATCATAAAGGTCGGGACAGGGCCCCGCCATACCAAACAATAAACATCTAAATCATACTGACCAAACAAGAAACTCCCGAGCAAATGGAGTGCACCAACAGCTTCTGCTGAGCTGATAGGTTACTTGGAGGACTCTCGACCTGTCTATTGGGACATGCGGGTATGAAACGCAGTGTCCCCAGGAAAAAAGGACGTCAGTAAAAATAATATACCGAGTATGTAAGGAATGAAAATCAGTAAATAATAGACAATAGACATGAGAGAAACATGGAGTAAAAGACTCGGCATGTAAGTCTGGATAACTCTGTAAATCATGTAATACTTATAGTGTCATGCATATGCGTATGAATGTCATGTCGTGCATAGGTACATGTGTTCATAACATCATCAATCCCCTGAGGGCATCCTATCATATCATCTCGACCAATGTGGGCAACATCATCAACGTGTACTAGTTGATCAGGTGGTGGTGCGTATATAACGCCATAATCTTTTCCCATATCCTATATACGTATATATACATATATATGCATATATAACATCGTCTGGTCATGGGTAAATGTACATGTATAAATGAATGCAATGCATGAGAAGTACGTCAATAAAATCTCTCAGAATTTCATAAGACCATTATGCCTTTGAATAATATCATGAAGTAAACTTTATCAACTTACGTACTTTTTGAGACCCATGAACAGACGATAGAACAATCAGACATATGGGAATTCAAGAACATAGGCATCTCTAATACTTCTATGAATAGAGTCATTTATGGAAGTTGTGCATTTGCTCGTTTCGTTTGTATTGTATGGATCATGCCAAAAGAAAAGAAGGGATATCCTTAACATACCTGAGTCGATTCTCTTGGAAATCCTTCCAACATACGTTAATTGCAAAAACATGTAACAAGGAATCGAAGTAGCAAAAAATCCATATGATATTCTTGTTGAAGTAACTCACATTATTATCATATAGGTTCTTGATGAAATTTAATTGCTGGAGATCATTACTTAGAAAATGGGAGGAGATGAGCATTTCTATTTGTGAATTTTGATCATAACGTTACAAGTATTTTGTTGAATTTTAAGAAGCCTTGTATGGCTTAGCCAAGAGGCCCTCTAAAGGTGTGACTTATCTTTTTGACATATTAATCACAGTAGGATTAATTAGAACATTATACATGCTGCCACGCTAATTATTAATCATTATCCAACTAGTACACTCTTAATTCCTTAATTAATTTTCTAATCCCCCATTAACTAATAATTATCTAATTATCCACATAATTAGGAATTATCTCAAATTACTTAAAATACTACTCACTTTTAACACACTTTGTACACCTTACTATTATGGTCAATGATACCTTGTATGGCACTGTCCATAAATATTGGGTATTATAGCTCGGACCGTATTCTATCCCGAAATGTGAAACTTTGACAAAACTCGTTTTCTTCTATTTGATTACCCTCTCACCTTCATGAATTTACTTATCACTTGTTTGAAATAGCATAATACTTATAATCCTAAAATAATCTTATTCCCGAACTTACGTCGATTAACTTATGACGAAAATTTAACGTATAAAAATGCGGGATAAAACATCTCATTCCTGAGCTTATATCAATTTAATTATAGCATACTTTCACGTACAAGAACATGGGGTGTAATAGGATCATATGAGCCTTCAGTATATCTTTATGAATAATGAATTGAATTTACGCCAAATGAGATGTTTGGAGATACATAAAGGCTATGACGTTGATATTTTATACCATTCGGGAAAGGGGAACGTAGTAGTCGACGCCCTCAGCCATAGATCAATGGGTAACCTATCATATTTATATTCAGAGAAGAGGGGAATATACCATGAGATTCGTTAGCTAGCTAGTCTTGGAGTTTGATTATTAGATTCAGGTGATACCTGAATTACTATTCAGGATACTGCAACATCCTCTTTAGCAACTGAAGCGAAGGAACGCCAGTATAAGGATCTTGTGTTAGCTCATTATAGAGATACATCCCCACTGAAGGAGAAGACACCATTTGAAAATATAGGAGAAGGGGTCCTCGGATATCGGGGGCGATTATGTGTCCCTAATGTCGCAGGGCTGTGCCGACAAGTTATAGGAGAAACTCACTATTCTTGTTATTCGATTCATCCAGGAGCAACAAAGATGTATCATGATATCATGGGAATATATTTGTGGGACGGAATGAAAAAGGATATAACATAGTTTGTTTCTCAGTGCCCTAACTGTCAACAGGTTAAGATTAAGCATCAAAAACTCGTTGGATTATTAGAGGCTATAGAGATTCCGACTTGCAAGTGGGAAGTAACCAATATGGATTTTATTGTAGGCTTACCTCGTACCCAACATAAGTTCGATTCTATATGAGTCATTGTTAATAGACTTACAAAATCATCCCATTTTCTGCCTGTTAGGACTACATATTCTGTAGAGGATTATTCAAGGCTTTACATTAAGGAGATAATACGACTCCATGGTGTCCCTATATCTATTTTCTCGTATATAGGAGCTCAATTTACAACTAATTTCTGGAGGTCCTTCCAAAAAGGATTGGGGACTCAGGTAAGGCCTAGTACAACAATTCATCCCCAGACAGACGGACAGGCTGAGCGTACTATTTAGACACTTCAGGATATGTTACGGGCTTGTGTGATAGATTTCAAGGGTATCTAGGATGATCATCTGCCGCTTATTGAGTTCGCGTATAATAATAACTATCATTACAGTATTCAGATGGCTCTATACGAAACTCTTTACGGACGGAGGTGTAGGTTGCCTATAGGGTGGTTTGATGTTGGAGAAACTATGTTAGTAGGACCAGAATTGGTACAACAGGCAATGGAGAAAATTAAGCTTATATAGAAAAGGCTATTAGCTCAAATCCGTTAGAAGTCTTATGCGGATAATCGATAGCGAGACTTGGAGTCTGTGCATCCAGTCTTTCGTGTGTCGATGCTTCATAAATGTATCAGAGATCCTTCCAGAGTTGTGTCAACTGACAACGTTCATGTCACAGAACAACTATCATATGAGGAAACTCCCATTGCTATACTAGATAGACAAGTTCGGAGATTGAGGACTAAAGACGTAGCATCAGTGAAAGTACTTTGGAGAAACAACAATGTGGAAGAAACGACTTCAGAAGCCGAAGAAGTCATGAAGTCTTGATATCCTCACTTATTTCCTCTTCCAAAGTAGGATCTGACTGAGACATGGCATTGAATTATTGAGTACTCTACAAAAAAGGTTTACAGTAGTACTGATACAAAGGTGACTCCGCCAAGATTTATATAGATCCCTGGGAGTTAAACATTCGAGGACGAATGTTTCTAAGGGGGGAAGGATGTTACATTTTGCATATTCGTACGTTAAAGTTTCGTCTTCAGTTAATCAATGTGGACTCGGAGATGAGATTATCTTGAGGTTATAAGCATTTATGCTATTTATAACAAGCGATAAGTGAGTGTCGTGAAGGTTAAAGGGTAAACGAATAAAAGAAAACGAGTTTCGTTGAAGGTTATCGATTTGGGATAAAATACGGTCCGAGCTATAATACCCGATATTTATGGACTATTTCTATACAAGGTACCACATGACCACAATAATAGAATACATAAAGTGTAGTAAAAGTGAGAAGTATTTTAAACTATCTTGAGATAATTCTTAATTATGTGGGTAATTGATTGATTATTGGTTAATGAGAGATTAATTTGTTAATTATGGAATTAGTGAATAATTAAGATTTTGGATAAGGCCTAAAAGGCCTCAACGTGGCAGCCCACAACTCCAAATTTGTGACTCTTAAGTCACATTTCAAGGTGTCACAAATTTGTGAGCTTAGTGACACCAAGTCTTCAAAGTGGGTCCCACACCACCAAGACATTAAAATTCCTTCTCTAATTCAAAAATGAAGACATTTTTACATCTAAGTTAAAGGCTTCAACAAGATGAAACTTCATTAGCAACATGAGTTGGTTCAATCTCTCACGCAAACGAGATTTTATAATTATAGCAATGTGGGATTTGCGATTCTAAGGGAGTACGATGTAATCTTTCTCAAGAATAACATACGGATTTTCCCCACTCCGATCTTGCCATCACGTATTTTGTCGATTGTCGTGTGTTATAGGGATTTTCAACAGAACCGGTTCAGGTATGTTAAGGCTATCCCTTCTTTCGTTTTTGGCATGATCCATACGATACAGACGAAACGAGCAAATGCACAACTTACATAAATGACTCTATTCGTAGAAGTATTAGAGGTGGCTATGTTCTTGAATTCCCATGTGTCTTATTATTACATCTTCTATTCACGGGTTTCAGAAAATACGTAAGTTCATAAAGTTTATTTCATGATATTAATCGAAGACATATTGATCTTATGACATACTGAAAGATCTTACAGATTTTCTTCATTATGCATTGCATTCATTTATACATGTACATTGACCCATGACCAGATGGTGTTATATACGTCTATATTATATGTATATGGGATATGGAATAAAGTTACGGCGTAATATACGCACCACCATCTGATCAGCTGGTATATGTTGATGATATTGTCCACAGTGGCCGAGAGATATGATGGGATGCCCTCAAAGGCTTGATGATGTTATGTACACCTATACTTATGCATGATATGATATTTATACGCACATGCATAACATTATAAGTGTTTCGAGATTTACAAAGTTATTTAGACTTACTTGCGTAATTCTTTATTTCCATGTTTCATATATGTCTTTTATGTACTGATTTTCATGCCTTACATACTCAGTACATTATTTGTATTGACGCCCTATTTCCGGGGGCCTCCGTTTCATGCCCGCAGGTGCAGCTACACAAGTTGGTGTGCTCCATTTGATCCAGAGCTGCTTTGTATTTTGGTACGATATGTTTGTATAAATATATGGGTGTGACGGGCCCCAATACCGTCCTTGTACAGTTGTATATTTTGTTAGAGGTTTGTAGATAGTTATGTATAGTTGGATAGTATGTGGCCTTGTTGGCTTCCAGTTTTGGATATATAGTTGTCTATAGCAGCCTTGCCGGCTTGCCCTACGTATTTTGCACGTATATGTATATATGTCTTTTGGACAGGTTATCCTCACACATGTTATTCTCGTAATTCAGTAGATGTTATTCATGTTCATATATTAGTCGCATGCTTAAGGGTGTTCAACAGGTAGGACTCGGGCATCCGTCGCGGCCCATCGATTTGGGTCGTAACATCGGCCTTGCCTAGAGTCCTACTAACATAATAGATACGAAATTGCTTCCTCTTCCCAGACTAAGATTCCACTTACCGCTATCTCGTATACCGCTAAGTACAAGTACAACCGCTCGTCTGCCTTCGGAGTATTATGCAAGGGTGGACTTCAAAGGTACCACTTGAGTTCTTCCAAAGCTTGTTGGCACTCTGGGATCCACGAAAATTTATTCTTCTTCTTCAATAGTGAGAAGAACCGATGGCTCTTATCGGAGGACCTTGATATGAACTGACCCAGGGTGGCTATGCACCCGATTAGCCTCTGAATGACATTGACATTTTCCACCACGGTGATGTCTTATATAGCTTTGATTTTTTCTGGATTGATCTCAATCCCCCGGTTGGGCACCATGAGTTCAAGGAACATCCTGGACCCGACCCTGAATGCGCATTTCTCTGAGTTCAGCTTCATATTGTATTTATTCAGTATGTTGAAGGTTTCCTGCAAATGTTTCAAACGGTCCCCTACTCGTAGGGACTTAACTAACATGTCGTCAATGTAAACCTCCATTGATTTTCCTATTTGTTCTTCGAACATCCGGTTTACTAGGCATTGATAAGTGGCACCGACATTTTTTTAATCAGAATGGCATTACAATAGGTTCCAAAATTAGTGATGAAGGAAATTTTTTCTTGATCGCCCGGGTCCATCCGGATTTGGTTATACCTGGAATAGGCATTGAGAAAGTTGAGTGTTTACCGGAAAAATGGTAATTAAAATTATATTTGATTATATGGTTTTAAAAATACGTGATCTATTTTAATACTGCTTTTTTTAGGCAGTAGATACTGAGTATGAAGTGAGAAAAATGAAATAAGAGCAAAAGGAACGAAATTATGCAAACCGGGTAACGGGGAGACCGGTCTCGAGGGTGGTCGGTAAAGCCTCGAGGTAGAGCTTTAGAAGCTTGACTAGGGGCTATCGACAACAGTATAACAGTGTTGAAGGCCTTAATAATGACCTATTTATGATCAATAACAAGTAATAAATGAAGAATAATTCGAGAACACAATAAGTGAGAAGAAATAAATTAATCTAGCAATTGTAGATAATGTTTTTTGTTAGAGAGCAGGGGATATTCTTGTTCTTGTATTCAATATCATATGTGTTACAAAGTGACAAGTTTCCCCTTTATATATGAGGGGGAATACCAACATACATGTGTAATTAATGCAAAGATATATGGCTGGTATAGTCATTTAATGCCATGGTACGGGCTTGTACTATTTTGTGTATTTTGTCAGCTTTAAACACGTGCCCTTGGGGATTTTCCGCCTTTCCTGCTGATCTTCTACTTGTACTTCCTTGAGGTCGAGGACCTTTGATATGCCCCTCGATGACGAAACTCGGGCCTTCAATCCTTCTAAGTGTCAAAATGATCGTAAAATCGGGCTCTCCAATTTTCGCCATATACAGATAGTCCCCGCGTTTCGTAGAGTGAAGAGATAAGAAACAGTCTTGACCTTTTGCCTCCTCGACACTCCTATTATGACGTCAGTCCCTTCAGAGCATTAAATGACGTGACATGAAAAGCTGTTGAGAAGTCGCTGTCAACACAATTCTCGAGAAGCCCATGAACCGTCATAGGTTCGATTCTTCTGCTTCAGGCATGCCCAAAGGGACTCTATAAATACCACAATTACTTGCCTTTTCATAGTTTTTCATATTCCTCATCTTCTCCAAACCTTCAAATTTAAAATTAGTATTTTCAATTTTTATCTTTTGCATGTGCACCTTTTTTCGTCTTCTTACTTCAAAAATCGATAATTATCTTGGAAAAACCTTCCAAAATGGTTCCACAAAAAGAGCGCACTACTTCTACATCACGCCCGTCTAAGGGTAAGTCAAAAATCCCTCCTACTATCGAGCAATAGATCCCTGGACCTTTAGATACCCTTTCTGACTTTACAATAGAAAAACCCCCTTCTACACCGGGCCGATGCGATCCCATGTGCCGATACATAAGTGTAGTATCAAATGTAGAGAGGGTCAAAATTGACTGCCATTGGGGGGAGGCAGCCCGAGTAGAGATCCCTACGGCTGACAAAATCATAGTCACGCCCAAGGCTGGCTTTCTCGGTATATATACATACCCCTTCACCTTAGGCCCCGTCGATTCTTCTTCTCCACCGGTTGATCCGGTAATTCTTGGTTTTTTCCATCAATACCGAGTTACATTCGGTCAGATCTGTCCTTCCTTTTGGAGGATTGTATATATGTTTCACCATATTACCAACATGGTCGAGGGAATGACCTTCAGCCTCGACCATTTGATTAGATTGTATAGCCCCCCACTCTACCGTGAGGGCCTTATTAAATTACACCGTCAATAAACCAAGGCGTTCCTCTCCTGAAACGTAAGTACCCCTGAATTGATCATGCTTTTCCATCTCTTTCGACTGATTTTCTTCTAATGATGCAGCCACTGTTTGGTTTCCCAGTGCGGCTCAGGACCTTCCGGGGTGGATCAAACATTTAGACTCCACTTTCCCATACAACAAACACGTATGGCGTGAGCTAGCCCAAACAAAATGGCAGGCTAAGAACCATGGTATACTCTTGTCACTATTATTTTTTCATTCTTCATAAGAAGTTTTGATGGTGACGTTTTCTAACACGACATGTTTGTGCAGGCATTGGCGAAGGCATGTTGATGGCCGCCCCCATCTGGTGAGGAAGAGGCCCCGAAGACCACCAAAGATAAGAAGAGGAAGAAAGAGGCCTCGACGGAGTCTCCAAAATCAAAAAGGCCAAAGGCTCAGAAGCCCAGGACCAATGCCACAGTCTTGTCTTTGGTGGCCGATGAGAGAATGCAGGCCGAGGAAGAGAGCGATGATGCCTGCCCTTTAGTACAAAGGGAAAAACGAAGCGACGAGGCTTCGAGGGATGTTGAGCGATCATTTTTTGAGTTAGAGGCGGCCGATGCGGACCCACCGTTCATAGAGGAGACTCTCGAGAAGGGTTTGGGCGTAGTCCCCGATACGATCATCGGACATGGCACAGTCCATGTTGAGGAGGGAGGGGGGCAGGGGGGGGAGGGGCTGCTACTGGAGCTTTTCGAGGTCGGGAAGAAGCCTCGGTGGAGGCTAACATCGTTGGTGGACTTCATTCGGGCCTGTCATTTTCTCCAGGGGAGATACGAGATGCTCAAGTTGGGGGGAGGGGGGGGCTCCCGGTCTAGAGACCTCTCGTGGAGAGGATGACGCATTTAGAGACTACTTTGAGGGAGTAGATGAGCAGACTGATGTTGATGCCCTAGGTGCTCTCGAGGAAGCCAAGAGGCTCCAAAAGAAGGTGACATTTTGCAAAGCAATACACTATTCTCTGTTTTTTAATTCTTGCTTTCTAATTTATCTTCTCTGTGTTACAGGTCAAGAAACTGTATGACCAAGACTTCTCCAAGATGCAAGATTAGCTGAATCATCGTGGAAAAGAGCTTGAGAAGCTTATGGCGGAGTCAGTCGAGCTGGAGGATTTGTGCGCTCTAATGGAGGAGGAATTGACCAACCTTCAGGAAAGCTCGGAGAGAGCGCTTCGGGAGAGGGCCGACTTCTCCGAGCAGGTATGTCGGTACCCACATTATTATCTTTAGTTGCAATGCTTGGTATTGATTGACCTACTTTCGTCTTTTCAGATTAGGCAGAAGGACACCCTGGTGGAGCGGCTTTGATAGGAGGTTTCGGCCAAGGACACCAAGGTCCTAGAGCTTACTCGGCTGAATGATGACGCGGCTTTGGAGAGGGAGGTGCTTTAGGGGGAGCTATTCACGGTTCAAGACCTTCTCCGAGGTGCTCAGGAGGAGGCTACCGCACTATATGCGGCGAAAACTAAAGCCAGTTGTTATGTCTCCTCGTACAAGAGAGATGTTGCTGCTGCGAATGACCGGGCAAAGGAGATATCTGAGAAGGCTTAGCTGAAGCTGGCTCGGGCAGTTGCTTATGCCTGTGAACAAGAAAGGAGGCGAGCCCTCGAGGAAGTGAGCGCCAATGGTGTCGATCTCTTTGCCGAGATCGAAGAGGCTAGGGCCCTCGAGGAGGATTTGGTAATGCCGAGCACATCGGATGAGGGCTCTGAAAGCGGCTTGGGCAGCAGCGAAGGCGAAGAGTAGCTTTTCCTTCTTTTTGTTTTTTCCTCTTTCTGTATATGGGACCCTTCGGGGCAATTTTTTTGTAAAGAACACCTCTGTAAATATATATTTTTAAATAGACCTTTGTCGCATTTTGCACAAACTTTTTTCCATAACCTTTTCCCAAAAATATGACTTTTATTCTTCGATTCTTGGCTTCCTCGGAACTCGCACTTGCAATAGAAGATCCCCTCGAGATCGGACACCTTATCGAGGCTAGGTCGGCATGCAAGCTTTGATTCCTCGACCCCCCTATGACGATATCTTTCATGTGACGTGACCGTGAAGTGACCAAGGTGACCCCACCGGTACACTTCCCCAAACGTTATGACGACTTGTCAGAAATTGAATGGCCTTCAGATCAGTTGGTTGGCCACCTTTCGTCCTATATATACTCTTGCTTCTCCTTCATTCTAACTCTTGAACCTTTACAAAAAGCTCAGCTTTTCTTTCAACTTTCTCATCCCTTTCCCATATTTGCAAAAACTGGTTCCGTTCCTTCTTGTTTATCTCTGCTTTGAGTAGCTATGGCCGCCATGCCCTAATCTATTCACCAAGAAGAGGGAAATTCTTCCTCTGCCCCTAGCCTGGCCGGCGGTACACCGCCGACGTATGGTGAGCTGACCTCGTACTGCTTCGTTCCGAATAAAAGATTTTGCATTAGAGAAAACCTTTGATGCCCTGGGCCATCGAGAGCATGCCTCGAGGTTCGTCCGATCAATAGAAGAAAACCACCTTGAAGCCGTGAGGAGAGAATGTGGCTGGGGGGGGGGGAATGTGGTGCTGCAGATACCCTCTCGAGAAGAGAACATCATGACTTATGTAGAGGGATTCTTGACCGTGTATACGTACCCGTATACATTAGGCCCCCTCGGCCGACTTGTGCTCGAATTCTGCAAAAGGTACCGAGTCACCCTGGCACAGATTCATCCTTCCTTTTGGAGGATAGTGCTGATGATGAGGTATTTCACTGAAAAGACTGAGCTCTAATTTATCCTCAGCCACCTTATTAGGTTATATCAACCTCAACATTGTCGAGGTCTGATTGTGTTACGACACCGGTCCACCTGACCTTTCATTGCCAGCGATGACAAGGACCGAAATAGAGGATGGATGGATGAGTCGATTTGTTGGGGTGAGGACCGTCAATATCATTCCAACGGAGTTCCATCCTTATCCCGAAAAATGGAACTTCAAACGTAAGTGCTATGTCGTGTATTAGTATATTTTGTTCTTATCAATTTATAAGAGTGTTTCTTTTTCTCTTTTTCAGCAATCTCGTGGGTGCCCGGGGAAGTCCCCGATCTTGCGGACTGGACTCAGAAGTTGGCAGCTTCCTCGGCATATGACGAGTGCAACTGGCATGATCTCTTGAAGGGCATATGGGAAGAAAGGCAGCACGGTATGTGTCTTGTGGTATCTCTTTGATGAATGTTTCCTTTTGTCCGTACTAACTCAGACACCGCAGGTGTTGGTGGGTTTTCTGAAATGAAGTCGTGCCCCTTCGAGGAAAGGGAAGGCTTGAGGGAGGACAATAATAAAAAAAGATCCTCTATAGATGAGGACATTCTCGTTAAGGCGGGGCCTTCTCGGAGGCATAAAGGAGATGCCGCTGCTGAGGAGAGTTTTATGTATGATGGTCATTCCGTGGATGTCGGCTCTCCCCGTGAGGATAATTCGCTGTCTACGGCTCGAGCTGGGGCCCTTTCCGAGGTTGCCGATTCTGTCAGGCCAGAGACCTCTAATTTCAAAAAAGAGGTTCCCCGAGAGAGAAGGAGCAAGAGTTCTCCACCATCGTCTGATTCTGCCCTTGAAGGTACTTCGAGGGATGCTCGGGACCAGGGGCCGCCCGGGCCAAGTGAGGTTTTGAGTGGGCATACCCCTATTGAGAGCGGTTCAGCTGGGGCCAATGGGATCAGACCGGTAGATGCATGTTCAACATTTAAGGAGGCCCAACGGCTCTGTTTCGAGGTGAGTTCTGATCGGCCTTGCTGGCTTTTTATCTATGAATCTTCATTCTTTAAACTGAAGTTTCTCTTTCGTAGGGTTTTGAGAAACTCAAGTCCGAGCTGATTCGATGTGGGACCCGATTGCGGGAAGCTTTGGGTAAGAAAAAATCTCTCAAGCTACTTTGCAATGAGAAGACAAAAGAGTTTATACATCTTCGGGTGGAGATGCATCGGAGCCAGATTTGTGAAGGCAAACTCGAGCGTCAGTTAACCCTTACCCTAAAGGGGTACGTTCTTCCTTTCTCCCTTTTGGGAACTAACGCTTCGGTGCTTCAGTTGCAGGGAAAGACAGAAGTGTTGGAGCGCCTTTGGGCGTGGTCAGGAAAGTTAGGTCCGAATTCCAAGATTTGAAAGCGCAGGTAAGCGTACATGTTGCGGCCCAAAGGAATGCTTTGGCCAAGGCTACTGCCTGAGAAGATATATCAATTCAGTCGAGCAGGATTATCAAGCTCGAGGATGATCTTCAAAATATGAAGGCCGAGGTCGTGGACGCTCGGGCCGAAGCTGAGGAAGATCGAGTGAAACCCGATAAGAAGGTGGCCGTTTACTTGAAAGACGCTGCTGATGCTCGGGCTGAGCTGAGATGATCTTTCGACAGAGAGAGGAGGGGTAATGAGTATGCCCGATGCAAGTCTCAGAGAGAGACCCTCGAAGAGATACATTCTAGGGGCTTTGACCTATCGGAAGAGATAAAGCAGGCCGAGGCGGATGGGATCGACGCCAAGTTTTTCCTTTCTTCTTGAGCTGATGCTGATATTTGAAGGCCGCTATGGGAGCTGACCCGAGGAGTCTTTGAGGGAGTTGTTCCCGAGAGTAGACTAGAATTTCTACTTTGCTTGTTTGCATAAGACTCATGTGGGAGTGTTGTAAATATATATTTGTAATGAACATATATATATATATATATATGAAAGATTCTTTGGTTTTATTTGCTTGCCGATAGTTAGCCCGAAGAATTGGATTTTGAGATGAAACCCTTAGGGTCATAAATTGGCCCTGAGGCTTTTTAAGCAGGCGACTTAGGCTCTTACGCTTTAGGTCGGTACAACCTTAGGTGTAGTTAGCGACTTGGGCTCTTACGCATTTGGCGCTGAGGCGCTTTAGTTAACCGTATCGGGCTTAGTCTCCGAGTCGGGTTTCGACTAGAGCTCAACGGCGCTAAGGTTTTCAAATCGACCCTGAGGCGCTTTGGGTCGGTATGACCTGTAGCCCGCGACTTAGGCTCTTAGCGTAAGGTTGATACGACTAGCTGGCGACTTGGGCTCTTACGCTTTAGGTCGGTATGACCTTCAATGTAGCTGGAGACTTGGGCTCTTACGGTTTTAGCCTTGAGGCGCTTTAGTTAACCATATCGGGCTTAGTCTCCAAGTCATTTTTCGACTCGAGCTCAACAGCCCTTAGGTTTTCAAAATCGACCCTGAGGCGCTTTGGGTCGGTATGACCGGTAGCTTGCGACTTAGGCTCTTACGCGTAAGGTCGATACGACTAGTTGGCGACTTGGGCTCTTACGCTTTAGGTCGGTACGACCTTCGGTGTAGCTGGTGATTTGAGCTCTTATACTTTTGGCCCTGAAGGGATTTAGTTAACCGTATCAGGCTTTGTCTCCGAGTCGGGTGTCGAATCGAACTAAACGACCCTCAGGTTTTCAAATCGGCCCTGAGGCGCTTTGGGTCGGTATGACTTGTAGCTGGCACCTTAGGCTCTTACGCGTAAGGTCGATACAACTAGCTGGTGACTTGGACTCTTACGCTTTAGGTCGGTACGACCTTCGGTGTAGCTGGCGACTTGGGCTCTTATGCTTTGGGCCTTGAGGCGCTTTAGTTATTCGTATTAGGCTTAGTCTCCGCGTCAGGTTTCGACTCGAGATCAACGACCCTTAGGCTTTCAAATTGGCCCTGAGGCTCTTTGTGTCGGAATGACCTATAGCTAGCGACTTAGGCTCTTACGCGTAAGGTCGATACGACTAGCTGGCGACTTGGGCTCTTACGCTTTAGATCGGTACGACCTGCGATGTAGCTGGCCACTCGGGCTCTTACGCTTTTGGAACTGAGGCGCTTTAGTTAACCGTATCGCGCTTAGTCTCCGAGTCGGGTTTCGAATAGAGCTCAATAGTCTTCAGGTTTTTAAATCGGCCCGGAGGCGCATTGGCTCGGTATGACTTGTAGATGACGACTTAGGCGCTTACGCATAAGGTCGATACGACTAGCTGGCGACTTGAGCTCTTAAGCTTTAGGTCGGTATGACCTTCGGTGTAGCTTGCGACTTAGGCTCATACACTTTTGGACCTGAGGCGCTTTAGTTAATTGTATCGGGCTTAGTCTCCAAGTCGGGTGTGGAATCGAGCTCCACGGCCCTAAGGTTTTCAAATCGGCCCTGAGGCGCTTTGGGTCGGTATGACCTATAGCTGGCGACTTAAGCTCTTAGAGTAAGTTTGATACGACTAGCTGACGACTTGGGCTCTTACGCTTTAGGTCGGTATGACCTTCGATGTAGCTAGAGACTTGGGCTCTTACGCTTTTGTCCTTGAGGCGCTTTAGTTAACCATATCGGGCTTAGTCTCCAAGTCATTTTTCGACTCGAGCTCAACAACCCTTAGGTTTTCAAAATCGACCCTGAGGCGCTTTGGGTCGGTATGGTCGGTAGCTTGCAACTTAAGCTCTTACGCGTAAGGTCGATACGACTATCTGGCGACTTGGGCTTTTACGCTTTAGGTCGTTACGACCTTCGGTGTAGCTGGCGATTTGGGCTCTTCGCTTTTGGCCCTGAGGCGATTTAGTTAACCGTATCGGGCTTTGTCTCTGACTCGGGTGTCATATCGAGCTAAACGACCCTTAGGTTTTCAAATCGGCCCTGAGGCGCTTTGGGTCGGTATGACCTATAGCTAGCGACCTAGGATCTTACGCGTAAGGTCGATACGACTAACTGGCAACTTGGGCTCTTACGTTTTAGATCGGTATGACCTTTGGTGTAGCTGGCCACTTGTGCTCTTACGCTTTTGGACCTGAGGCACTTTAGTTAACCGTATCGTGCTTAGTCTCCGAGTCGGGTTTCGAATAGAGCTCAACGGTCCTCAGGTTTTTAAATCATCCCAGAGGCGCATTGGCTCGGTATAACTTGTAGCTCGCGACTTAGGCTCTTACATGTAAGGTCGATACGGCTAGCTGGTGACTTGGGCTCTTACGCTTTAGGTCGGTACGACCTTCGATGTAGTTGGCAACTTGGGCTCTTACTCTTTTGGTCCTGAGGCGCTTTAGTTAACTATATCGGGCTTATTCACCGAGTCGGGTTTCGACTCGAGCTCCTCGGCCCTCAGATTTTCAAATCGTCCCTCAGGTTCTTTAGGTCGGTATAACCTATAGTTGGTGACTTAGGCTCTTATGCGTAAGGTCGATACGACTAGCTGGCGACTTGGGCTCTTACGCTTTAGCTCGGTACGACCTTCGGTGTAGCTGGCGACCTGGGCTCTTACGCTTTTGGTCCTGAGGCGATTTACTTAACTTTATCGGGCTTAGTCTCGGAATCAGGTTTCGAATCAAGCTCAACGGCCCTCAGGTTTTCAAATCGGCCCTGAGGCGCATTGGCTCTGTATGACTTGTAGTTGGCGACTTAGGCTCTTACACGTAAGGTCGATATGACTAGCTGGCGACTTGGGCTTGTCACACCTCCTTTTTTCACTACCCCGTAAGGGGGTATGGGAGTTTTTCCAATTAAAGTGAC
>MDKI01143507.1:0-11554 GCA_005239505.1 Nicotiana paniculata
CAAATATTAGCTGTGAACTGGGATCCTCGGTCTGAAATAATAGAAATTGGAGTACCATGAAGTATGATTATCTCCTTGGTATACAACTGAGCATATTGTTCTGCAGTGTTGGTGGACTTGACTGGTAGGAAGTGAGCTGATTTCATGAGTCGATCCACTATCACCCAAATCGAGTCGAACTTACGCTGAGTGCGAGGTAACCCTACCACTAAATCCATGTTGATCATTTCCCATTTACACATAGGAATTTCCATAAGCTGAGTTAACCCACCGGGCCTCTAATGCTCGGCCTTCACCTGCTGACAATTCGGACATTTAGATACAAAGTCCGCCATACCTCTTTTCATACCGCCCCACCAATGAATTTCGCGGATATCTTGATACATTTTTGTAGAAGTTGGGTGCACGGAATACCTGGAATTGTGAGCTTCTGCCAGCACCCTCTCCCGAAGATTATACACATCGGGAACACATAACCTTCCCTGGCACCACAAAACACCATCATCGCTCCCGAGTGAAAAGGCCGAAATCTTGCTATTCAAAACTGCCTCCTTCAACTGCGCCAATGCTGGATCCATAAACTGCTTCTCCTTGACTTCTGCTACAAGTGATTATTCTGCCCCATTATGCACCATGACCTTCCCCTCGTCTGAGGTCGAGATACAGACCCCCAGACTAGCCAATTGACGAATCTCGTAAGCCAATGGCCTCTGGTCTTCCTCCAAATGAACCAGACTACCTATAGACTTCTGACTGAGAGCGTCAGCCACTACATTTGCTTTCCCAAGAGGGTACAAAATGCCCATATCATAATCCTTAAGCAATTCTAACCATTGCCGATGCCTTAAGTTTAACTTATTATGCATGAACAAATATTGGAGACTCTTATAGTTTGAGAACACGTCCACAGGGACCCCATACAAGTAATGCCGCAAGATTTTTAATACAAATGCAACTCCCGCGAGTTCTAAATCATGAGTCAGATAATTCTTCTCATGATTCTTGAGTTGCTTGGAATCATAGGCTATAAACTTCCCGTGCTGCATCAACACACATCCCAAACCAACCCTTGAAGCATCGAAATAAACCACAAATCTCTCTGTGCCTTCTGGCACAGTTAACACCGGTGCTAAAGTCAATCTTGATTTGAATTCCTGAGAGCCCTTCTCAGAAGCATCAGACCATTAGAACTTAGTTGCCTTCTGTGCCAATTAGTCAATGGGGAGGCAAGGGTAGATAACCCCTCCACAAAAATCCGATAATACTCGGCTAGACCAAGGAAACTGCGAATCTCTGTCGGGGTCGTCGGTCTAGAACATTCCTTCACCACTGTGATCTTCTGGGGTTCAACCTTAATCCATTCCCTGGAAACAAAATGATCCAAAAATGTGACTGACTCCAACCAAAATTCACATTTTGAAAACTTGGCATACAATTTGTGCTGGTGAAGAGTCTGCAGAACAGCCCTGAGGTGATTAGCATGATCCTCCCGACTGCGCGAGTAGACAAGGATGTCATCAATAAAAAAAATCACGAAGGAGTCTAGAAACGCTTTGAAAACCCGATTAATAAGATCCATGAAAGCCGCTGGACCATTGGTCAGTCCAAAGGACATTACCAAAAATTCAAAATGGCCATAACGAGTTACGAAGGTGGTCTTAGGAATGTCCTACTCTCTGATCTTTAACTGGTGATATCCCGACCGTAAGTCAATTTTGGAGAAGAAGCTTGCACCCTGCAATTGGTCGAACAAATCATCTATACGAGGTAGTGGATACTTGATTTTGATAGTGACTTTGTTGAGCTGCCGAAAATCAATACACATCCAAAGAGACCCATCCTTCTTCCTGACGAAAAGAACCGGAGGCCCCATGGCGACACACTTGGCCGAATAAACCCCTTCTCTAATAAGTCTTTCAACAGCTCCTTTAACTCCCTCAACTCTGATGGTGCCATTCTATATGGTTGAATAGATGTTGGCTACGTATCTGGCAATACATCAATCCCGAAATCGATCTCCCTATCTGGCGGAATCCCTGGATGCTCTTCCAGAAACACTTCTTGAAACTCATTCACGACTGGAAAGGACTTGGGGACAGATACTTCTGAAGTGGTGTCCGCAACCTAGATAAAGTGATAAACACACCCTTTTCTAATCATCTTCGAGGCCTTAAGGTAGGAAATAAACCTACCCTTCGGCACCACACCATTCCATTTCCACTCAATAACTGAGTCGTTAGGAAACTCTAGTCTCATAATTCTAGTTCGGTAGTCGAGTTTAGCAAAGCACGAGTAAAGTCAATCCATCCCCATGATAACATCAAAATCCACAATCCCAAGTTCGATAAGATTGGACGCAGTATCTCGACCACACACCGTGATGACACAATTCCTATAGGCTCGTGCGGCTGTAATGGAATCACCAATCGGAGTCGACACAGAGAACGAATCATGAAGTTGTTCGGGTTGTATCCCAAAACTTGAAGGAATAAATGGGGTAACATAGGACAAGGAGGACCCCGGATCAATAAGAGCATAACAATCAAGGGCTTGGACAGTTAGAATACCTGTAACAACATCTGAGGAAACCTCCACACTCTGGCGACCACTCAAAGCATAGAACCGGCTGGGTCCACCTCTACCACGAGCCCCACCTCTATTTGCACCACGCCCTGCTGGAGTTGGAGGACACTCTGAAGATGCGGCGACTGAAGAACCGGACGACTGAGCAAAACCACTAGCCATGCCTTGACTGGGTGCACGGCAATCCCGCTGAATATGACCTCACCCCACACTCAAAGCATATGGGGATATCCAGGTAGCAAGACTCGGTATGGAACCTCCCACACTTAAGGTACAGAGCCCTCCTCTGCTGCTGAAACCTCCCTCCTGGACGACCGGACTGATGGGGTCTCCTGCTACCTGATCTTGGCCCCTAGTGACTGCTCTGCTGATAACGGGACACTTATGGCGGCTCACTAGATCAGGACTGAGCATAAGACTGGGATGGACCTGATGGCTCGCTCCCTTGAACTGGCCTCCCTCCTCCAACTGAACTCCCTGAGTGGCCTGCTGACCGGGCCCGGCTAATACTCTTCCTCTCCGACCTTATCTTCAATTTTCTAGCCTCTGTGGCCTGGGCGAAGCCCACTATCTTACCATAATTCATGTATAAGTGCAAGGCAACTGTAGCAGCTTCGTTCACAACCAAAGGACCGCGGCCCTGAACAAACCGTCGAACTCTGGCATCCATAGTCGATACCAACTGAGGAGCGTACTTGGACAACCTCATGAACTCCATGTGGTACTCCCACACACTCATATTACCCTGCTTGAGAACCTCAAACTTTGTAGCACGGGCTGCCATAGTCTCGGCAGGAAAAAAGTGATCCATAAAAACATCAACGAACTCATCCCATCTCGCCGGAGGACTTCCCTCCCCACGGGAATCCTCCCACATCTCGAACCAGGAATACGCCGCTCCCCTCGGCCTGTAAGATGCTAACTCGACCCCCTCTGTCTCTGTAGCCTTCATAACCCGAAGCGTCTTATACATTTCATCTAGAAAGTCCTGCGAATCGACCTCTGGATCAATACCTGAGAACTCTGGAGGGGCCAACCGCAAAAACTGGTAGACTCAGGAATCGGCAGAATCTCCCTACCCGCTAGGGGATGCAGTGTCAGCATGAGATCTTTGGGTCTGAGCGGTCACCAACTTGGTAAACATATGAATAGCTCCCCTGAGGTCCCTATCGGAAGCACCTGGACCTGGAGCTAGAACAAAGGAAGGATCAGAAATGTCGGCGGGAGGGGTTGTAACACCCTCCGCCGGATCAATAATGGGAGCACTCTGATCTGGAACAGATAGGCCAGATGGATTCAAGGTCGGAGATTTGCTCTCACCCGCACCCTCGGGTACAGAATTTACGGCCGCACTTGGGGCGGCATGGGCCTATAGGCCACGTCGAGCTCTCATCCTTGGTGCGATCACTGAAAATTTTTGAACAGAGCACGAGTTAGGAAAGAATATTCTCACTTGCCACTTCACCGAACGATATAGAGTAACAATAAAAAGGGTGTTTCCTAAATGTCCATGTAACCCCAAATTATTGATGTGGTCGACAACACACCGATAAGAAGGGCTCTACTAGACACGGCTCCGAGACATCCTAGGACACTTTGAAAACCTTAGGCTCTGATACCAAGTTTTTCACACCCCAAAATCAAGGGACGCGACCGGCAATTTACCGGGTGACCCCGGTCAAGCGAACCTGATTTTTCTTTCACACCAAACGCGTTTCCCCGTGTTTATAACATACATCATTTATGTGAAACAATGTGATAAGCTTAAAAGTGCGTGATTACCACAATAAGTCAAATTTTCCCTCATGTTACATTATTGTATTAGATTTCCCAATTCATACATATTAGAAACAACACTTCCCGATATGCACCACTATTACAAATACATACAACCACTGCCCAAAATATATATATACACCCAGATAGTGTACAGAGAGCCTCTAAGAGTACTAGGAGTTTATAAAATACTTGCCAGCAACAAGGCCCCGGCTATACCTTACAATACATATTATACTCAAAAAGGAGATGGAATGAACTACACATGGCCCCGAGAGGAAGTGAGGCTCACCAGTACAGTTGAAAAAGGATGAGGAGAATGCACCACTAACGGCGAGCTGAGTAACCTGCTATGGACCCACCTACATCCATATAAAAGATGTAGCGCCCCTGGCAAAAGGGACGTTAGTACTATAGAATAGTACTAGTATGTATAAGGAAACAACAAAAATAAAAAATTAAACAAGTTTAACAATCTCTTCTTTTTCCCTTTTAACATCATTATATTCAAGAGCTCATAGATTTTCATTTCAGTAGTGATAACGATCACATTCCATCCTTATTACCTAGGCCACCCTTATTACCTCGGCCACCCTTATCACCACAACCCATCAACCTTATTACTTCGCGTTGCGGCGCGCAACTCGACCCCGCCTGACAATTTAAATTCACAAACAACAATCACAAACAATTTCATCACAAGAATCATCATTTCAAGGAATACAAGTTCATATCAACAACTTATTTATTTGAGCCCAAGGCACCATAAATCTTATCAAGTAGTAATTTCATGAACACGGTGTTTCCATAATCGCCCAATTCAATTACATAATTTCACAATACACTTTTTCATTACTTTCCACTTACGGCTTTTAACTATTTTACACATTCCCACATTTGAGCACATTATCAATATTTCGTTCATTACACATCAAACACCTTCCACAACCTCATACAACACGGTAGTATGACAATCAACTAGGAAAATCAGAGAATATAATCTCACGTCTCAACACGTTCGAACAATCAATTCACATATTTCCAAATAAGGTACACATACCAAATACTCGGACCCAACAAAAGGATTCTACAAAGGTTAAAGTTAGCCATACATACCACCTATCGGGATCTTTCCTTGCTCTCTATCTCAAATCACCAGACCTTATAGCACCCTTGATCTAATTCACAATACTTCGCATTTACACGTAGAATTAGGAATCACGAACATGTCTTGAACTCATTTGAGCTTTCTACCAAGCACTAGGTGTTCTTATTAGCTTAAATAACCCCTTTTATTGAAAGGTTACCGCAACTTATTTTCCTTTACTAGATTGTGGTAGATTGGGTACATGCATGCAAGTTCTCAACCCCATCTTCATGAACTATCCTACCCATGTTTCATTTTAACAAAATCTGGAAATTTAGGGTTAATGGGGTGGAAGCTTACCTCTTAGAGTGAAGAAATTTGTGTTCTACTTGATTAGTTCCAAGATTGAGTGTTGAAGGAAGACCAATTTGATGAAGTTGGGACTTTCTCTCTCTAGAACCCACTCTTTCCTCTCTCTAATATCTCAGAAAAATGGTTAAAATGAAGGGGAGGGGTGTTTTAATGAACTGGGGTCGGGTTTTAAAATTAGGGAAAACAGGGCCAGACACAAGAATGTGTCCAGGAATGCGATCGCATTCCTGACATGCGATTTGCAGATCTGACCGCATAATGGACCTCAAGATGGGCCAAAAATCGAAAATACACTGACTAGGTATGCGACCAATTGTGCGGTCCGCATACACGTTATGCGATCTCATACTGAACCGTTTAGCTTACTTCAAATGAGGCAGTATTCTACTAAGGTATGCGACCATTATGCGGTCTACATACACGTTGTGCGATCGCATAGTGCGTCGCATAACACTTACTTCCTGGAAAATTGTATTCTTTATGTCTCATGGTACTTTTTACTTAATTCAGGTTCTTTTAAAAGATGCCCACAATAAAACAACTCTGGGACTCGTTCGGTATTATTTTTAAACAAGAAAATTTTACAGGTCCTTACAGGATGTTCAGGCCTTAGCCAGCCAGTTTGTGAGATTGTATATTTTTTAGCCGAGTCGAGTGTTGGCTTGTGTGGTCTGTTGGTCTTCTCTTTATGATTGTATCAGGAGCGTCAATATGATGACCCCCACCTGCTTTTCCTTAAGGACACGGTCCAGCACGGCGATGCTAAGGAGGTTACCGTTAGGGATGATGGCATATTGAGGATGTACTGCAGGCTATGTGTTCCTAATGTTGATGGTTTGCGTGAGTTGATTCTTCAGGAGGCTCATAGCCGGCGGTACTCTATCGTCCGGGTGCCGCGAATATGTATCACGACTTGAGGGAGCATTAATGGTGGAGGAGGATGAAGAAGGACATAGTGGAGTATGTTGCTCGGTGCCTACATTTCCAGCAGGTGAAGTATGAACATCAACAATCGGGTGGGTTGCTTCAAAAGTTGGAGATTCTGGAGTGGAAATGGGAGCGGATCACTATGGATTTCGTTGTTAGACTCCCATAGACTCAACGAAAGTTTGATGCAGTTTGCGAGATTGTGGATAGTCTGACCAAATCAGCTCATTTCATTCCAGTGATGACTGCATTTTCTTCCGAGCAGCTGGCTCGAATCTACATCCATGAGATTGTCAGGGTTCATAGCGTACTGATATCTATTATCTCTTACCGGGGTACGTAGTTTACATTACAGTTCTGGAGATCCGTACAACACGAGTTAGGTACTAGACTTGAGTTGAGCATAGCATGTCACTGTCAGACGGAAGGGCAGTCCGAGTGCACTATTGAGATATTAGAGGATATGCTTCGTGCGTGTGTGATGGAGTTTGGAGGGTCATGGGACCAGTTCTGGCCACTTGCGGAGTTTGTCTACAACAAAAATCATCAGTCGAGCATCCAGATGGCACAATATAAGGCTTTGTATGGTAGGTGGTGTCGGTCCCCAGTAGGTTGGTTCGAGCCGGGAGAGGCCAGATTATTAGGTACAAACTTGGTCCAGGATGCCCTGGATAAGGTGATTCAGGACCGACTTCGCACAGCCCAGTCCAGAGAGAGGATTTATGCGGATTGCTTTGGGTATCACCTATGAAAGGAATTATGAGGTTCGGGAAGAAGGGCAACCTGAGCCCGAGGTATATTGGTCATTTTGAGGTGTTGCGGCATGTTGGGGAGTTTGCTTATTATATTGCTTTATCTCCCAGCCTAGCAGGAGTTCATCCGGTATTCCACTTTTCTATGCTCCGTAAGTATCACGGTGATCCGGCTCATGTATTGGATTTCAGCTCAGTCTAGTTGGACAAGGATCTATATTATGTTGAGGAGCCAGTGGCTATTTTTGACAAGCAGGTCAGAAAGATAAGGACAAAGACCGTTGCTTCAGTAAACGCTCAATGGAGGGGTCATCCGGTCAAGGAGGCAACTTGGGAGACCAAGCAACATATGCGCAACCGTTATCCTCATTTTTTCACAGCTTCAGGTATGTCTATATACTCATTCGAGGACGGACGATTATTTTTAGAGAGAGGGATGTGACGACCCAGCCGATCGTCTTGTGAGTTATAGCCCCGATCCCCTATTAACTGTTTTCCCCGTAACTATATTTTGGTATTGTATCTTGTTGAGAGGTTTTGTTTTGTTTTTTAGGAAGTGTTTGTTAAACTTAGTCCTTAAAATGGGAGCTTAAGCCTTAAGATCTGGACCGTAGTCGGAAATGTGTGAAGACAACTCCTGAATGGAGTTATGTCGGTTCTGTTAGCTCCGCTAGGTGATTTTTGACTTAGGGGCGTGTCTGGATTTGTGTTTTGGAGGTCCGTAGCTCATTTAGGCTTGAAATGGCGAAAGTTGAAGTTTTAGAGATTTTGGTCGGTAGTGGAATTCTTTATATCGGGATAGGATTTCCGGAAGTTGGCATAGGTCCGTAGGGATGAATGTGACATGTGTTAAAAATTTGGGGTCAATCGGGCATGGTTTGATAGGTTTCGGCATCGGTTCTCGAATTTGGAAATTCCAAGTTCTTTAAGTTTGAATCGGAGGATGATTCATGATTTTTGCGTTGTTTGAGGTGGTTTGAGGGCTCTAGTAAGTACGTATGGTGTTTTGGATTGGTTGGTATGTTTGTCTGAGGTCCCGGGGGCCACGGTTCAGTTTTGGGCGCTTAATGGACGGAAAATTGGACTTATGCAAATTTTGAACTTTGCTGGTTTCTGGTGTTTCGCACCTATGGTGCGAACTCGCACATGTGGAGTTAAGGGCGCAGGTTTTGTTTATGAGATCAAGAGGTCGCAAAAGAGACGCGTAAGCCACAGAAGTGGAGCCGCATCTGTGGAAGGGTGATCGCAGAAGCGTAATGGAGGAGGAAGATGAGTTGGCCAAGTTTCCACATAAACGGACGGGTGAGCGCAGATGCACGTTCACCGGTGCGGATGGTTATGCGCAGATGCGAGTCAGGGACTTTAATGAAACTCTGCAGGTGCAGAGTTTTAGCAGCAAAAGCAGGATCGTAGAAGCGGGTAATTGACCACATGTGCGGTTTGACTGGCAAAAAAGACCCAAGTGCGAGGGTTTATTTCATTGTTTATTTTAGTACTTGAGAGCTCAGAAATTGGAGATTCTTTTAGGGATTTTCAAAGGGAGCGTTTGGATAATGATTCCTAACTCTCTTTTGGTTGTATTTCATTAATCTATAGTTGATTTCTTCATTTAATTAAGGAAATTGGACGAGAAAGTTGGGAAAATTAAAAATTCGTCAAACAAATTTCTGAGTTTTGATTGGGATTTAGACATTGGAATTGGATAGTTTTGGTAGAGTGAACTTGCGAGTGAATGGTGTTCATAGTTGGTAACTTTTACTCTATTCCGAGATGTGGGTCTTGGGAGGATTTTTGGGGCGAATTTCAAAACTCTTGCCTTAGCTCATATTTCAGTAGCTAGATTAGTTCCTTGTAGTTGTATTAATGTTATGTACTTGATTTTAGCTAGATTTTGGACATTCGGAGTAGGATTTTCGTGGAAAGAGCATTGTTACGGAGTAATTGATCTTGGTTCGAGATAAATGGCTTTCAACCTTGTGTTGGGGAAATCCCCTTAGGATTTGATACGGTTTTTTATATGTCGGCACCATGTACGTGAGGTGACGAGTACGTACATGGGCTAATTATTGTAAAAACCCGATTTCTACTAAGAAATGACCTATTTTCCTTATTTTAATCTTATCACCATGTGTAGTATCCTCTTAGACCAAAATAGCATGCCTACTTACCTTAATTGTTTATCTGAACTCCGTGCGACATGTTTAGTAAATTTTCATGCTCTTCCTTGACTCGTACTTAGTCTAAGTTGTAGGTTTTCGCATTGTAGTTCTCGAATTCTATTGTTTGAGCTGGATAGACAATAATGAATAGAACAGTTAGGACTTGTAAAAGCTTTTGACTTATGGTGTTCCGGGTCTTGGGGAGTGTTATGTATATGTGGAGAGTTTATAATTGTATATTCCAAGCGGCATTTAAATTATTGTTACTGTTAGTTGTTAATATTCATGTTTTCATTTTATTGTTGCAAAGTTTTAGGCTTACCTAGTCGTGTAAACTAGATGCCGTCACGATAATTCATGGAGGGAGAATTTAGATCGTGACAGTTATTGAGTGCATATTCTATAACATGTCAATATCTTCTTTAAACATAGATTCTTTCTACTCAATTAATATTTTGCCCATTTTATAATAGATAATATATTTTTAAATGTATATTGCAACTCAGCATATAATCTTCAATAGTAAAAGGTGGACGAACTTTACTCGTGACCCCATCCAATTTTATTTAGAATCACAAGATTAATTAGTCAAAAATAATTTGCCTTGAGAATGGATGCATTAAATTTAGAGTTGTCATCTTACTTTTGATCTTAGCTCTTAACTGTGCATTTAACACTTGATGCCCATTATACCCCTCTATGTCTACTATATAATCTTCTTTTTTTCCCTTACAATTCTTCATCTTGATCTTAGCTCCTCGAATTTTTTATTTTCTCGCTATGTGTATCTCTCACACACTATGCGTCTATTTTTGAGATAGGATTTTAATCGTGAACATAGACATATATGATAGTTTGGAATCAGCTTGTCTAATAAGTTATTTCATTAATGCATTAATTAACATGCATAAATTGAGTTCTTGAAAAATATAGAATAGGATGATACATAAAGAATCTTTTATTTTCTAGATTTATAATATAGTACAAATGTTCTTTATATGTCCCTTACTTCATAAAAGTCAGCATCTTGATGTATCAATGAAGTGATAAATTATATCAATAGAAATCTCCAAATATGGCTCTCAATTTCTATTACTTGTGAGCTATTTTTCTTTTTTGCAATGTTTTATGGCTTCACCAAAAGAAAACAAGGTTCTCAAGATCCTCAACTAATTGCAAAGGAATTTACAAAACAACCAAAACACAATTCCAAACTATATAAGTCCTCAAGAAATTGATCGCTATCAATCACTCGATGACTCTTATGGTGAGAAATCTTTTGAATCTCCAGTCCTCCGCCATTTTCAGGCACTACATTTTCCGATTCAGCAAATCGTTCCAAGTTATACTTAGGGTTCTCAAAACTAAAAATAAAAAATTGGATGAGATAAAGATACTAGAAAAATTCAAGAAATGCGGAGGATTCGTGAAAATAAATACAAGAAAATAAAATGCAAGGACCGTCATAAGACATAGGAATTAAAAAACAATCGAAAATATTATTCTATGATGATCCTTTTATTTGTTTTTCCTTTGTTCATCTTCATTAATCCTCCTATTTTCTTGAATTTTTCTTAGTATTTTTATCTCATCTAGTTGTTTATCTTTTACATTCAAAAACTATAAGAATGAACTCGTAACTTTTTGCTGAATTAGCAAATGGTGTGCCTGAAAAGGGTTTAGACACGGGATTCTACAGTATTTTCATCAAAGAGTAATCGAATGATTAATGGAGATCAATTTCTTAATCCTTTCATACGTTAAATTTGTGTTTTGGTTGCTTTGCTCATTTCTTGGCAAGGAGTTGATGATTTTGGCAACCTTGTTTTCTTTTTGTGCATTCATTCAGCATTGCGAAAGAAGAATTGCACAAAGTACTAACATTTAAGAGTTTTATT
>MDKI01051482.1:0-24219 GCA_005239505.1 Nicotiana paniculata
CAGTGCTTTGTCAAGCTTGTACACATGATCAGGATTCTCTTTGTTTTCAAACCCCGGAGGCTGATTTACAAACACTTCTTCCTTGAGATAGACATTTAGAAATGCACTCTTGACATTCATCTGGTGAAAGGTGAATTCCATGTAAGCAGCACAGGCTTTGAGGAGCCTGATTTCTTCCAACCTTGCCACAGGAGCAAAGGTTTCATCATAGTCTATTACTTCCTCCTGACTGTATCCTTGAACCACCAATCTTGCCTTGTTTCTTGTAAATGTTCCATCTTCATCAAGTTTGTTTCTGAATACCCACTTTGTTCCAATCACTGATCTATCAAAGGGTTTGGGTACCATATGCCAAACTTGACTCCTTTCAAATTGGTTGAGTTCTTCTTGCATTGAATTCGCCCAATCTGCATCTTGCAAGGCTTCAAAAATATTTTTAGGTTCAATCAAGGATAGAAAAGCATCAAATGCACACAGATTTTTCAAAGAGGATCTGGTTCTGATTCCATATGTTGGATTAGTTATAATGTTTTCCATGGGGTGTGAGCTTTGATATCTGTGTGGTTTTACAACCAACTGGGTATTACTTGAAGATCCTACAATGTCTTGTTGCTGAGGAACAGGATCAGGTACAGGTTCCATTGAGGTTTGGAAATTAGTTTTTTGCTCAGTTCCCCCTGGCATGTTGCCTGGGATGGATAAACCTGTTCCATCACCTGTTCCTTCCTCCCGTGTCGCTCATGTTTGGTCTGAGTTTCTCACCAGCCCAATTTCTTCATCTACTTGTTCCTGTCTCTCAGAGAGAATGTTAGTTTCATCAAAAAAACATGCACACTCCCTTCAACACACATAGTTCTTTTATTATACACTTTATAAGCCTTACTATGTGAAGAATATCCCAAGAATACTCCCTCATCACTTCTGGGATCAAACTTACCTAGGGAGTCTTTGCCATTGTTGTGCACAAGCACTTACAGCCAAAAGCCCTAAGATGGGATATATTGGGCTTTCTCCCTTTAAGTAACTCATAGGGAGTCTTCTCTACAAGTGGTCTAGTCATGCACCTATTTATGATGTAGCATGCAGTTTTTATTGCTTCTGCCCAGAAGCTATGAGGTAGTTTAATAGAAAGAAGCATGGTTCTACCCATATCTTCAAGGGTTTGGTTATTTCTTTCAACAGCTCCATTTTGTTGTGGAGTTCTAGGGGTAGAGAAGTTATGATTTATGTCTTCATCACAAAATTCAGCAAACTTTGCTTTTTCAAATTCAGTGCCATGATAAGACCTTATTGATGCAAGTTGATTTCCTAATTGTTTCTGTATTTTTCGAATAAAAGAAGTAAACATGTCAAATGCTTCATCTTTAGATGTTAGAAATAATGTCCAGGTAAATCTAGAATAGTCATCAACAAGCACCATTACATATTTCTTACCACCTCTGCTTAATGTTCTCATAGGACCACATAGATCCATATGGACCAGTTCCATCATCTTGGTGTACTTACCATTTTCTTGATTTTGAAAGATGATCTTACCTGCTTCCTCATTTCACAAGCCTCACACACTTTGTCTTCCTTGAACTTAATGTTAGGGAGACCTATCACTAGATCCTTGGAGACTAGTTTGTTGAGTTGATTTAAGCTAGCATGTCCAAGTCTTTTGTGCCAAAGGAGGGGATCACTGTCCAACACACTCAAACAATTTAATTCATTTTCTGATAGTGTGGACAGGTCTATGATATAGATATTATTCACTCTTTTTCCCTGCAAAACAATCTTGTCAGTGATAAGATTAATCACAAAACATTTTGTAAAAGTGAATGCAACCAGGTTATCTCTGTCACACAGTTGTGACACACTGATTAGGCTATATTTCAAGCCATCTATCAAGTAAACATTCTCAATGGAACGTGTGTCGTCCTTACCTACCTTACCAACCCCAATAATTTCACCTTTCTTCCTATTTCCAAAGGAGACATTTCATTCTTTGAGGTTTTCAAGTGAAAGGAATTGTTCCTTTTTCCTTGTTCCCTGTCATGTGCTTTGAGAAGCCACTATCTAAGTACCACATTTGATTGCTCCCTTTCACTTGAACCTGCAAGAGAAAATCATGGGTTAGTCTTAAGAACCCAAACTAGTTTGGGTCCTTTTCTATGAGAAAAAAGGATGAATTAAGCTCCTTATGGACCAATTTGGCAGCCAATTTTTCTTTCGAACAAAGCTTTTATTCCTTTGACTGGCCTGCTCTTTTGCATTGCATTCAATTTTGTAGTGACCAGTCTTACCACAGTGGGTGCATATTTTGTTCTCAGGAAGTGTGAGGTACTTACTTTTGGGATCCCATTTAGGTAGTTGACTCCCAAAGCCAAGCCCTCTTCTGTTGCTACTGTGATTTTCTTGAAGCCATGTCAAGGCATCAGAAGATTTATTCCACTTGCATGTTCGATCCAGTTCATGTTTGACCTTTCCAAGTTCCTATTTTATCACTCTTATCTGTTCATCTCTATTATACAACTCATCCTTTAGTCTGCCTACATTTTCTTCTAACATGAGTTGAGAGTTGTCAGTTGTCTTCTTTCTAGTTCCTAGTTTCAGTTTTAAATTTTTATATTTTAACTCTAGGACCTTAGTTTCAAGTGGATGAACCTGGTTCTTCAAGGTAGTGTTTTCGTTTACAGATTCACTTACTCTGAGCTCCAGGTTCTTACACTTTGATTTTAACATTACACACTCCTTAGACAACTGTTCTTTTTCTTTATTTGTTTCTTCAGAATCATTAATGAAGTCAAGTAATAATTCAAAGAGTTTTTATTTGGATAAGAACTTAATCTTGTTTTTGAGATGAGATATACTTACCTCTGATTCCTCATATGATTCACCAATTTCCATGAGTGCTTGCTCATCTCCATCTTCATCATATGATTCTTCATCTGAACTTTCTCCCCAAGCAGAAACCATTGCTTTTGTTGATGTTGTGTTTTTCTTGGGATGAACCAGTTCCTTCTTCCGGTTCCTTCGTTCAAATCTTTCCATTTTCCATTCAGCTTCCCACTGAGGACAGTTCTTGATGTGATGATCAGTTTTTCCATATTTATAGCATCCCTCGTTGGAGGGTTTTTCTGGTGCCTTTGCCTTGTTGTAGTTTCCACCTCTTGAGATGCCTTTTTTCCTGATTAGATAGTTTATGAATTCCTTGGTGATCATAGCTATTATATCTTCCTCCAGATTTGTTCCCTCATTGATTATCAGTGCCATACTTCTTTCCTTCTTGGGAGCATCCATCTTCATTGTCTGCCTTCTAAGTTCATAGGCAGTGAGATTTCCAATTAGCTCATCCAATCTGAGGGTTGACATGTTCTTGTATTCCTGAATAGCAGTGATACTCTCCCAAGAGATTAGCAGAACCCTTGTCAAAATCTTTTCAACCTTGTCTTCTTCAAGGATAGTCCTTCCAAGAGATTTTAGTTCGTTTGTCATAGTAGTGAGCCTAGTGTACATCTCTTGGATGGTCTCTCCTTCCTTCATAGAGAAATTCTGATATTAAGAACATAGTAATGTACCTCTGGATCTTTTCACTTGTGCAGTTCCTTCATAAGCCACTTGCAAGGTGTCCCAAATTTCCTTGGCAGTAGTGCAACTTTGAATTCTACTGTACTCATCTGGACCAAGTCCACACACAAGTCACTTCTTGACCTTGGCATTCTTTTTCCATTTTCTTAAGTCTTCAGCAGTGCAGTCAGCTCTTGTCTTTGGCACATCTACTCCTTCTACAGTCTTCTTTATGGTGACCAAAGGACCGTCAGTGACTATGTCCCATAGTTCATAGTCTTCTCCAATTAAGTGATCCTTCATCCTGTTCTTCCACTATGATTAGTACTGGCCATTGAAAAGTGGTGGCCTAGCAGTTGATTATCCTTCCCAGTTCCCATGTGGTGCACTCATCTTGATATTTTCCTAAGGTGTTAGCCTCTTCAAGGATAACCCGCTCTGATACCAATTGTTATTTATCTATGTCAATACCACACAAGAGGGGGATGATTTGTGTGGTGACCAATTTTCGTGTGCAGTAGTTATAGAAGGACCAGGTTCTTCTATGTGTTCCAACTCCTATAGTTTGCGGAATAATAATTGCAGAAAATAAAGAACACAGCAATTTTACGTGGAAAACACCTGGCTCAAAAGGTGAAAAAACCACGACCTACTTCCCAGTAGGATTTCCCAAACTCTTCACTTAATCAATGAGCCAAACAACATTTACAAAATAAACTCTTTTGTAAACCTAAGGATTAACTCTAACCCTTTGTGGCAAACTAGCCTCTAGATATTTGCGAATACCTTCAAGTTAACTCTAACCTGAATACTCAGTACCTATTACAAATTCTTCTAGATAAAGCTGAAAGATACACTTTGTAATCACCTACTACAAATAAACTAAACTAAAATACAACAGATGGATTTGGTTCTTCTAGCTGGTTCAAGTAGCTTCAGAATAGCACATGAAATTCTCACACGAACTACTTACAAAATTGCTTTGGTAATTTTTCTCTCAATTCTTGTTTTGCTTCTATATTTATGCGCATTTGGTCAATAAGAACACTTGACAATATATAGGATTAGTAGAAAAGGAGATATACTAGAATTTGGATGCAGCTCTTCCAATTCGGATGCAACTCTTCCTTGGTGGAAGAGTTTTAGTTGATCTCAACTCGCTAGATCCTCTTCTATCTTGATTCTGTCCTTACTGAATAAGGAGTCCATCTCCCTATCAATTTGCAACCTTTTCGACCAGGAGATATCTTCATATCATTGATTGTGCTTATCTCCTGTTTGCGATCACCTCACATGCCATTTACTCTGCATGTCTATGTCTCCAGTGATGGACCTGGTTCAACTCTGAGCTCATTTGTCAATCTTCAAAACCATTCAGCTTCTTGATCCAACACACTCAATTTGGACTTTAGCTTGCCCGAAAACAGACACAACCAGGAGTTGAATAGAAGGACCAAATCACCCTCTTTGAATTCCTTATTTCGGGCATATTTATCGTGCAAGTATTTCATCTTCTCCTTGTAAAATGATGAGCTTGAATAGGCATGAAATTGGAATTCATCAAGCTCATTGAGTTGTTCCACCCGGAGATTTTCTGCAACATCCCACTCAAGATTTAACCTCTTCAAGGCCCACAGTGCTTTATGTTCCAGCTCAACCGGCAAATGACACGCTTTACCAAACACCATCCGGTACGGAGACATACCGATTGGAGTCTTAAATGCAGTCCTATAAGCCCACAACACATCATGTAGCTTCCTTGACCAATCCGTTCTATTGGCATTCACAGTTTTGGACAAGATGCTTTTGATTTCCCTATTTGAAACCTCCGCTTGTCCACTAACTTGGGGATGATAAGGAGTAGAGACCTTGTGATTGACACCGTACTTAGCAAGAAAAGCGTCAAATTCCCTATTACAGCAAGAGGAGTATCATACCGTGCTAAAATGTTCTTCTTGAGGAATGCCACTACACTCCTGGCTTCGTTGTTGTGTAAAGCCACGGCTTCGACCCACTTGGAAACATAATCAACCACCACGATAATGAAATTATTGCCACACGAACTCACAAAAATGCCCATGAAGTCTATGGCCCACATGTCAACTTCAAGAATAGTTGTGAGGAGCATTTCATCCTTCTTTGATATTCCCCCAGCTCTCTGGCATCTCTATACAAGCTCACTGGCATATCTATACAAGGTTCGTCAATAAAAACCACGTCTAAGAACCTTGGAAGCAGTCCTCGCCCCATCGTGATGACCACCGTAGGGAGATGAATGACAAGCATCAAGTATGCTCATTTCCTCCTTCTCTGGGACACACCTACAAATCACTCCATCATTGTCAATCTTGAACAAGTAAGGCTCATCCCAATAGTAGTACAAACTGTCCCGTTTGAGTTTCTTCCTTTGGTTAGAAGAGAGCTCACACGGGACAATGTCGGTAACAAGGAAATTGGTAACATCCGCAAACCAAGGCATATCATTCAAAGAATCCGAGAGGAGTTGCTCATCCGGGAAAGCATCATTAATTTCAATACCATCTTTTGGCCTACCTTGCTCTACGGGACAGATGATCCGCAACCTGATTTTTACTTACTTTCCTATCAATGATCTTGAGGTCAAATTCTTGAAGAAACAAAACCCATCTCATCAGTCTAGATTTGGAGTCCTTCTTTGTCATCAAATACCATAGCGTCGTGTGATCAGTATGAACAATCACTTTGGCACCCATGAGATAAGGCCTAAACTTCTCCATGGCGAACACAATTTCCAACTATTGCTTCCTCTTCATTGTATAATTAACCTGGGCATCGTTCATAGTTTTGCTTGCATATTACACCGGATGAAATATTTTGTTCACTCGTTGCCCCAAGACCGCTCCTACCGCAACATCACTTGCTCGCACATAAGGTCAAAGGGTGCGCTCCAATTTGGTGCGATAATGATTGGGGTGGTTGTTAATTTATACTTCAAGATCTCAAAGGACTTCATGCACTCTTCATTTAAATAAAATCTTGCATCCTTCTCTAATAGCTTGCATAGGGGATTCACCACTTTGAAAAAGTCTTGGATGAACCTACGGTAGAGCCCTGCATGCCCAAGGAAACTTCTAACTCCCTTGACGGAAGTCGGAGGAGGTAACTTTGAAATCACTTCTATTTTAGCCTTGTCCACTTTGATTTTATCTTTTGAGATCTTATGACTGAGGACAATGCCCTCCTCGACCATAAAGTGGCATTTTTACCAGTTAAGCACAAGATTTGTCTCTTCACATCGGGCTAGAACCTTGTCAAGATTTTTCAAACATTCTTCAAATGAGTATCCAACCACACTAAAGTCATCCATAAAGACTTCGAGGAAGTCCTATGTCTGTAAATATAGCCATCATGCATCACTGAAATATAGCGGGTGCATTACACAATCCGAATGGCATCCGAGATAATGAAAAGGTCCCATACGGGTAGGTGAATGTAGTTTTCTCTTGATCTTTTGGGGCTATAAGAATCTGATTGTAACCTGATTACCCATCCAAGAAACAATAGTATGCCTGCCCGGCAAGTCTGTCTAGCATCTTATCAAGAAAAGGCAATGGCAAATGAACTTTTCTAGTCACCTTATTCATCTTCCTGTAGTCCATACATACCCTCCATCCAGTCACAGTCCGAGTAGGGATCAACTCGTTCTTTTCATTTTTCACCATAGTCATACCCCCCTTTTTCGTCACACATTGCACCGGTGAAGTCCATGCACTGTCTGATATTTGATAGATAACCCCTGCATCAAGCCATTTGATAATCTCCTTTTTGAACACCTCTTGCATAGCCTCGTTCAACCTCCGTTGATGTTCTACGGATGGTTTTGCATCATCCTCAAGTATAATTTTATGCATGCAAAAGGTAGGGCTTATTCCCCGAATATCAGCTAAGGTTCATCCAACTGCCTTTTTTCTTCTTTGAAGCACTTCAAGAGTGGAGTTTACCTGCACTTTGGTTAAGCCAGAAAAAAGGATAACATGTAATGTAGAAGAAGGGACCAAGAATTCATACCTGAGGTATGATGGGAGAGGATTTAACTCCAAAGTTGGTGGCTCCTCGATCGAGGGCTTTTTCGGTGGAGTCTTCCAATTTTCCAAGTCCAAGGAGAGCTTACGGGGTCCATAAGAGTAGGATCCCATTCCTTGCAATGTGTTAGCACATTCAACCAAGCCATCCCTTACATCATCCTCGTGGTTCAACAAAACAGCTTCCATGGGATCTTCCACGTTGATCATTGCACTTGTATCATCAATTATCACTTTCGTCACAAGATCCACAAAAGATCAAACCTCAGTACTATTCGGGTACCTCACTGACTTGCACACGTGGAAGACAAACTTTTCATCGCCCACCCTGAAGGTGAGCTCACCGGCTTCCACATCCACCAATGTCTTCCCTGTTGATAGGGAAGGCCTTCCCAAGATTATAGGCACCTCATAGTCGACTTCACAGTCGAGGATCACAAAATCAGTAGACAAGATAAACCTGTCGACCCGTACAAGAACATCATCAATAATACCGAGGGGTCTCCTCATTGTTTTATCCGCCATTTGTAGTCTCATTGAAGTTGATCTTGATTTACCAATACCCAAATTTTTGAATACGGAGTAAGTCATCAAATTAACACTTGCACCCAAATCACACAATGCCTTTGCAAAATCCGCACTCCCAATGGTACATTGAATTGTAAATCTGCCGGGATATTCAAGCTTGGGAGCCATCGAGTGCACAATGGCAATAACTTGATGAGTCATTTTGATGGTCTCACATTCCATAGATCTCATCTTAGTTACCAAGTCTTTCATGAACTTGGCATATCCCGACATTTGCTCAAGAGCTTCCACCAAGGGCACATTGATAGACAAGCTTTTCATCATCTCAATAAACTTCTTGAATTGATTTTCACTCTTTCAGTTTCCAAGTCTTTGAGGATAAAGTGGAGGAGGCCTTGGCAAATCAGCCTTGGATTTTGGCACTACCGGCTCTGGTATGTCTATTACGTGTTCCTTAGACGGGTTCACGTCATTTTGAGTTTCCTCTTCGTTGTCATGAATATCAATCCTCACTTCACCATACAATTGTTCTTCACTCACTTGCTCATCTACTATAGGAACATCATCATTTTGCATTGCATCATCATCATACACAACTCTCTTTTGCTTGGAGGTACTTGTTTCACCACCTCTTCCGCTCCTTGTGGTTACCGCCATTGCATGACCGGTATTGTTATTGTTCCCACCCTTCGGGTTTACTACCGTGTCACTAGGTAGTGCCTGTTGATACCCAAGTTTTCCTCAAAATATTTTAAATTTGCATATATAGCTTGAAAATCATGTATCAATAGTAATTGATATTTTTCACAATTTCCCTATATTTGTATTAATTTATCCAGCATTTTATTTCCAATAAATAATTATGAAATTGCATTACAAAATAATTTCAAAAGCATTTCTGGGTTTCATTAATTATTTTGGTCCTATTAAGACCAAATTATTTCATAATTAGCCAGATTGGCACCTTTTGGCTATAATTGCAAGAACTTTGCAATTATAGCCCAATCATATGATTGTATACTATCTTTTGTCCAGAAATTAATCATTTGTATTTTAAATACTAAGTAATTATTCTTAATTATTTTCTACGCATGAAATTCATTTTTTATAATTAACAGTTATTTTATAAATTGTTTTATTTAATTGGGTATTTAATAACTAGCCACTTTTTTCAATTATAGCCTAAATCAATTTGATACCAACCCAATTAATTGGCCAAATATCCCAGGCCCAACACCTAAGTCCACCCAACCCAATACCCCACTTCAATCCTGACCGTTGATCACTCATATCAACGGTCTGGATTTACCTTTTTCATAATTAATCCAAACGACCCCCCTCCCAAACCCTCACTTCTCTCATTTCCTTCACCTACTATCCGCCGTCACCCCCTTCCCCTCTCTCTCAAATCCTCTCTGCATCAAACCCTAAATCCCTCGCCGCTCTCTGGTTCGCCAGTAAAAATGATGGTTCCCTACCCCTAGCCTCTATGGCTCCTCTCTATGGCTCGATTCTTGCATCCCTGAGGTCCACAAGGGATTGGTTGGTTATTCATCCACCCCCAGGGGTCCGTTCTCACCTCCCATGGCTTTCATGCCATTTTCAGGCCGTCCATGGCCATCTGAGTAAGATCCTTCTATCTCCGACTAGAACCTGTGGTTTCTAAGCCGATTCTCTCTTTCTCTTTGGGTTCTCTCTCTGAAACCCTAATTTTAACACTGGATTTCTTAGATCTGTAATAAATCTGGGTATATTCCGAGTTATTTTTCTATTTTCGTAAAGAATCTCCGATTTTCTAAAGCGTCTCTTCATCTTCAAACTAGGGTTCTTAACCCCTTTTGAAAAGACGCTTTCCATTCTGATTTTAGTATTAATCTATGATTTTCACTTTGTTTAAGCGGTTATTTGAGTTTTCTCTTTTTATCTGAGTTATTATGTTAAAAACCCCAAGTTTCTTGGTTTTAATCTGTGATTCTGAGTTTGTTTTCGATAATATGTTCACCTAATCTGTATGTGTACTGGTTTCTCATGAACACTCTGTGATTTTGTGATTTTTACCCTATGTTTGCTTGTTAGGGTTTTTGACTTCGACTATTCCTGCCTATTATGTGTTTATTCCCAGAAATTTGTGCTAGTTCTGATTTTCTTCGACTTTATCCTACTTTGTCCATCAATGTTTCTGATTCTTCACTTATTCTGCCTACATCATGTTCCGTCTGTTAATTTGGACTATTCTCTATATGAATCCCTAATTTTATATGATTTCTACCTTACTCGTCTTCTTAGGGTTATGATTTTATCTATTATATGTTTGTTACGCTTTGTGATTGATCCTTTGCTGATTTTTAGTAATATTCTATACAGATTTTAACTTGTGAAATATTTTCTGACCTTATTCTATGGTCAATTATGTTGTTAGCTGATTTTAAGCATTTTCCTTAATTAAATCACGATGAATCAAGTCTCATTTATGTGATATACTTGTATTATACCTATGTTGTTTCCTTAATTGACTATACTCAGCCTCATATGATTCTCTTTCCTTAATTTATCACCTATCTATTACCGTTTGAGTATGATTCCATAATTAAGGGAAATATTTATACTAATTTGATTCTAATTAGTATATACTTCTATATTACTGCTGAACTATTGTTTTTACCTTATTCTTCTGCCTGTTTTAAAAATATAAGTACCTTAGTCTTCATTATCAAACACGAACACATTGCTCAAATCTCTCTCGTATACAAATACTCTCTTCTGCTCTCCTTATGATTACTTGCTATTATCAGCCGGCTGCAAGCCAAGGCTGATTATTCTACCCCCTTACTCTTCATTCTGTGTTTGCTATCTCTTAAACTGGTATGTCCTAATTTCAGTTTAATTTAAAAAATAATATGTTTCTTTTAGTACTTCAATTCATCATATTTCTAATATGTTTTACCTATGGTTTTGTTGTGATGTCTGCACTTGACCTGCTTGCATTGTTGTTCACTTAGCATGTTATGTACTCCCCTCTCTTAGACTCAGCATGCTTATGAAATGTTATCCCTCTTTTAGTATACCTCAATATGATTTTGCCTTACTTATGCTTCTCTGATTATTGGCATGAACTTTTATATGGCAAAACAATTTATACCTTATGTTATTCGGTTCTGAGTGATCCTAAAGTTTATGCTATATCCTTGATCCCTGGATGCCCCCTAGCATATTGTTGATTTTGTACTTGAGTGTTCCTGAAACTATGTTCTTACCTATGTGCCTTATGTGTCCTCAATCCCCCATTACCCCTGTTTGGTGTTGCTGAACCTGCCTTGGTTCTGTGTTCTTTGGCTGTGTATGAACCTGGTTTGGGTGCTATGTCTGGACTGTTGCTTGCTGCTCTACTCTCTTTTCAAAAATTGTTTTACTACATAACTCTGTAGTTCTTTACAAAATCTTTCAAACAAGTCTCTTTTCGAATTGTTTTCCTACTCAATCTTTTCAAAGCTATATCAAACACTCTCACTCTACTCTTAGATATTTATGTTGTGTGACTGCTTAGGGATCCCTATGAGATCCCTCTGAACTCTGATGCATTAGAGTTGTCCCTTCCACACTGCACTAACTCAATTATGGTTATGAAATCTGGGTGTGAGCACTGCCCGGGATCCCTTGAGGTTCTTAGGGAACTCTGACACACCCGGATATGAGAAAGGCTATGAAACATTTGGGCACTTGAGGTTCTGGAAGTCTGGGCCAGTTTTCAGGCTCTCTATAGTTTAACTTCTTCTTTTCCTTTATCTATGTACATAATTCATTCAGCTGGTCCGTCATATTTATTTGTAAATGAATATTGGGGATGGCTAGTGAAATGGGAGGGGATAGCTATATAATTTTATCAATGCCACTGGGTAGAAATCATGCCTTAAGCTTTACATTTCCTATATCTGCATTAGAATCCATGCTTAGGATCAACATGCCAAACATGCATTAAATATCATGTCTTTAAGTTTTTTTTCATGTTTACTGCTTTAACATACAACATACCTTAATTATGCTTGTGCCTACCACTTAGAAATCCTATTCCTTAGGCAATAAAATTAATACTCATGTGCATTCATGGATCATGCTTAACAACTCTATAATTCTCTATGCATTTTAGAAATCATGCTTTAGGAATCCTGTGCATCCTAAAATTATATCCTACCCACCCTCCATTCACGTGTGCATACTAGATACCATGCTCTAGGATTTCGTTTATATTTACTTAACTACACCTGGTTTAAACTGCTGATTCCTGAAAAGGTATAAAATAACCTCGCATATGATTATCATGTCTATTCTTAATAGAAATTGGTAACTATCTCTGCATTCTTAGATTTACATCACTTAGAACAGCATGTTTTAGGTAAACAACCCCTGAACTGTTTAATAATTCTGGTAGTCACTATGCACAAACCCACGCCTAAGCAACCCTTAGGTAATCAATCTCTTAAAAATGAATATTGTTTTGATTGTGTTTGCTGCCTAAGGGATAATAGGTATTTTAAGAAAACCAGTAGGCAAGCTGATTAGGTCCTTGCTATTGAGTTTATAAACAAGTTGCATACTTCTGTGCATTGATATTCACTTAGATATCATGTCTTAGGATTCTGACTAATAAAACTGCCTCTTGTTTTGTGTTTGAGATGAGCATAACTTTTTATCCTTTTAACCTTAGGGAGTTTTGTCTAGAACTTCCTTTATTTAGAGGTCCTAAATTCCTCCATGGCCATTAAGAAGGGATGGGTAATAGCACACATAGAGGTCGTTAAATAAACTCGCTTAATAACCGCTAAGGGGTGGGAAAGGGTAGACATGGATATGATATCCGATGCGCTAATTCCACGAGTAGCCCCTCTTCTGAGGAGTGATTACCAGGCATTGTACTGATGTGATCCTATAGGATAAACAACCTAGGATCCCCCTATCCCTTACACATGTGTGCTTAGATTGTAAAACCTCTAGAACTTTGTATATGTGCTTAGACTTTAAATCTTTTAAACTTAAGCACATATGTGTGCTTGGACTGCAAATCTTCTCAAAACCTTCATCTATTTACCTATATGCTTATATGCTATCTGTTCATAAAGTTTGTTTGGGCTGGAAACCACAGTTGTGGACTTCGAGGGGTGCCTAACACCTTCCCCTTGAAGTAATTTCAATCCCTTACCCTATCTCTAGTTATCTAATCTGTGTTTGTAAATAACCTTTAGTAAGTGACCTAACGCACCTTAACTCGTTAGGTGGCGACTCTTCAATTCCTTACCCCTTTCCCAAAAGGAAACGAGTTGTCCCAATAATGTCGAATACCCTGACCGATCCGTAAGGGGAGAAAAGAGGGGGGCGCGACAACATGGTGACTCTGCTGGGGATTATCCTAGGCTTTTACCATTCTCCAGGCTACTTTGTGAATTTGTGTTTACTTTGTTAATACTTGCGACCTATCCCTCCCCCCCCCCCTTTATGTTTCATTACTTGTTTATCTCTTTCAAGTATTTATTCCTTTCAGAATCAAAACTGACATGTTTCTTTTTGTTTTCCTTGGTAACTGCTTTTTCAGTTATAACTATTGTATTTACCGCTTTCATAACGTGCAAATACATGACAACATGATTTTATTTCTCATTTATTGTTGCATAAATCATGATCAACATCATATTCCACTCGTGCCTATACAAATCCTATAGCAACGCTTGATAAGTGTTTGCGCCCTTCCATTTTATATCACCCCTAAATTCGGAAAGGCTTATTCGGTAAAATTAGTCGATCAGCGGTGCAGTCGACGGTTCTGTGCCTTTCCCCCTCAAGTTGTCCGTTTGAGGGTACCAGTCTAAAACCCCATAGAAACCTTACTCTATTATATGGTACATGCATCATGGTCAAACCTAGCCGGGTTAATGTGTCGTCCGCACAATAACCCTTTAAGACAGCCTTATCCAAAAGTCCACGGGTTTTTCATAATCCCAACGGACGCAATCACGTTTTGTGAATTTATTTGGAGAACTAAATGTTTGTATGTTAATCATAAGTGTATAAATAGTTGAGTATGGCGGGGGTAAGGGTCTAACCTTATCTATTTTGCAGAAAATGAGGCATGAAGTCCTCAGGTTCAGCATGGTCCAAAGAATACCACCAATACCTACTGTTGGGCATGCACGACCTGGGGAACCTGATTGACAGAACCAAGAAGACCAAGCCTGGGGAAGGTCCTCCAGGGACTAAGTAGTCTAGGTTTCCTTTTCATTGCTTTTACCAATGTAATAAGGTCAAGTGCCATTAGTGACTTTATTTCCTGCTTATTATTTTAGTGTCGTTTTGGACTCGTCTATTTTACATTAATGAAATGAGTAATTTTTGCATCTAAGTTCTCCAAAATCAACTTGTCGCTAGGCCTACCTCTGGCACAACGAGGCTCCCAAATTAGGACACGCTTTTATTCCTGCACTATGTGTTTAAATACTGCAATATTTTCTCATGATCCTCACTAACTTGGATACCTTTTCTTTTTTTTGTTTCTTTTGATTATTCCCCTCCCCAAAGGTTGGTTCGTGCATTCTGGCATCATCGTCATACTACACAAGATCCAAGGGCCTTCCTCCTTCGCCTCCTCCTAGACCGCCTAAAGGAAAAAGAAAAGGCAAAGGCAAAATTGAAGATTCAAGCAACATCAGACAAGAAAACACAACCCAGTGAAACGAACAGAAACCACTGAAAATCCAGGTACTCAGGTTCAGAATGAGGCTATTATACAACTCGAGCAAAGGCGGTTGAAACTCCAAGGGGATCTTGAGCATCTCCGGATCTTGGCAAATTTATCCTTCTCACTCGATGTCCTAGATGTCACTCAAAATCCCATACCTCCTCAAAACACACCAAACAAACAAAACCCTCTCACAACTCATCATCATATAACTCCACCGAAAAATCAAATTATCTCACCACATCACTTGCACAACACATTCCACGCTCCAAGAGATACCCCACTGACTATCTATGAACCGCAGAACTCCGTAAGTATTCACCTCTATGGTCAAACACCAGGTCATCAGAACAACCGTATATATGTGGAGACTCTACCTCACTCCACCCAACACATTGCTTACCTATCTGAATCCAGTGAGAAGGATATGATCATTAAGAATTTGGCCGAGGAACTCAAGAAGCTGACTAGTCGAGTTCAGGGCGTTGAAGGGAGTAAGGGAGTAAGGGAGTCAAAGGTTTGAACTACGAAGATCTCTGCATACAGCCCGATGTTGAGCTACCGGAGGGTTACAAACCTCCTAAGTTCGAAATATTCGATGGTACAGGTGATCCCTGGGTCCATCTGAGAATTTACTGTGTTAAATTGGCGGGAGTAGGAAAAGACAAAAAGTTTGCATGAAATTGTTCATGAGGGGCCTCACAGGAGATGATTTGTCTTGGTACATCAGCCAAAACCCTAAGAAGTGGTCCGACTGGGTAAGTATGCCATCAGACTTCATGGACCGGTTCAGGTTCAATACGGAGAATGCACCAGACGTGTTCTACATTCAGAACCTTAAAAAGAAGCCCACTGAAACTTTCCGTGAATATGCCGCTCGCTGGAGATCTGAGGCAGCCAAGGTCAGGCCTGCCCTAGAGGAAGAACAAATGAACAAATTCTTCGTCCGGGAACAAGACCCACAGTATTATGAGAGGTTAATGGTGATAGAAACCCACAAATTCTCTGACATCATCAAGTTGGGTGAGAGAATTGAAGAAGGTATCAAGAGTGGAATGGTCACTAACTTTGAGGCCCTACAGGACACCAACAAAGCCTTGCAGTCTGGTGGTATATCCAAGAAGAAAGATGCAGGAACGGAGTTTAGAACTAAACTATTTTTGACTTGGAATGGTTACACAGGGACCCAAATCCCCGCTGGTATACAGAACTTCCCCACTCACCTATCAAGCACCCTCGCCCACCTATCAGTCAGCACCTCCACCAACATATCAGCCATCTTCATATACATATCAGGCTACTTCCCCCAGATATTCCCAACCAGCTCCTGTTTATCATACCTACAACTCTCAGCCATCTCATTTCCAATCACCCTCTGCTCGCCAAAATTTCCCAAGACCTCGACCTAACTTTGATCGCAGACCTCCTAAACAATACACTTCCATTGTTGAACCTATTGACCAGATGTATGAAATATTAAAAGACGCTGGTTATGTCACTCTCATCCGTGCTATAACCCCTGAAAATCCATCCCATTGGGTTAACCCAAATAAGACCTGTGCATACCATTCCGGCATGAAGGGGCATACTATTGATGAATGTCGTTCATTAAAAGATAAGATCCAGTCTATGATTGACAACAAGGTCATCCAAGAAAAGGAGGCTGCTCCCAATATTCGCAACAATCTGCTTCCAGACCATAGGGGTGTCAACATAATAGAGATAGAAGAAGATTGGGATCCAGAGGGGTCAATCGGGTTAATCATAGAAGGTGATGACCAAAAGAAGCCAACAGTCACTCTTAATCCTATCATAGTCCAGATTCAGCCATCTGTAAACGTTGAGGTAACTGCATCAATCCCATTCAAGCTTGAAACGGTGCCCCTTGCAAACATACATTTGTCGTTCGAGGTTGAAGTCATGCCGCCTGCTAAGGCACCCATTCCATTTGAAGTAAAAGTAGTTGCACCAATCACAGTGACGGTGTCAACCGCACCACATTTCAATAATAAGACCGTACCTTGGGATTACACGGCTAAAGCAAGAAGTAAGGGTAAAGTCAAGATAGAAGAAGTCGGTGCTGCACAGGGGATAACAAGGACCGGCAGGGTCTATACACCTGAACACTTGGTAGAGTCTAACAAGAATGCTTCCAACAGACCACCCATCATTGAGACAGGCCCAGCTGATCTTTGGAGAAAGGTGCAGGCCAGGGAATACTCAGTCATCGATCAGATGAACAAAACTCCAGCCCAGATATCCATTCTGTCATTGCTGCAGAATTCATAGACACACAGGAATGCTTTGATGAAAGTGTTGAACGAGACATATGTGCCAAATAACATAACTAGTGGGGAAGTGGCCAATATGGTAGGTCAAGTACTAGAAAGTCACAAGATTACCTTCCATGAGGACGAGTTGCCTCCTGAAGGTCTAAGTCATAACAAAGCGCTGCACATCACTGTGCAATGTGAGGACTACTTCATCACCAGGATTCTGATCAATGGGGATCCAGCCTCAACATCTGCCCATTGACGACACTGAAGAAATTGGTCAAGGGACTGCACGAGATCAAAGAAGGATTTATGAATGTAAAGGCTTTCGACAGTTCTCAGAGGTCTACCATCGGCGAAATCAGTCTTTGTCTGCAGATGAGACCTACAAGGTTCGAAATTGAATTTTAGGTGATAGACATATCGGCATCCTATAATCTGTTGTTGGGACGTCCGTGGATACATGTCGCTGGGGCTGTAGCGTCAACATTGCATTAGGTGGTAAAATTTGAATGGAACCACCAGGAAGTGATCATCCATGGATACGGAAGCAATCCTATCTATGGTCGCCACACCATCCCGGTGATTCAAGGTAAAAGAAGGCTAGGTGGATAAACTTATCACCACATTGAACGGGTCAATGCAGTAGATAAAGCAAATGGTGGGACAGCAAGATCGAAAGCATACTGAACTAGAGTAGATACGAGCCTGGCAGAGGACTCGGGAAAAATCTTCAGGGGATTTCTAAACCACTACAGTTGAAGCACCATGGCACCACTTTTGGGTTGGGCTATAAATACACATGGCAAGAGTACGAGAACTGGTCGCCACCATGGAACAGTCCTTACTATCCATTGGAAAAGCCGATACCACATTTGGAGCAGACCTTCCAGCAAGCCGATATAATATGGGGGTCAGAGGAGGAAGAAGCATTGGCAGCTTTGAAAGATCTATTCCTGGAAGATGATGATATGGACTGATGTGTTATTGTTGACGAGGAGGAGGAGGAAGCCCTACCATCCAAGTTGTGAGCAAGGGATCATTTCTCAAGAATTAGACTATCAGACCATCCAAGGCCTGACGAGTCCTGGGGTAGCAAGGCTGAACAAGCATTGTTTATTTCATTTTGCTAATGATTTCCTTTTCCGCATTTCTATTTTTTGCATTTTCCAATAAAATCTCCAATGTTCCAAAACATTCGAAAGTCACTTTTATGCTTCAACGAATTTGTATTTATTTATTATCATTTTCTCTCATTATTTTATCTTACAACATTACTATTTCCTGTCTTGATGATCCAATGACTGTGACATGCAATGAGACAACGCAACAAAAGGACAGTGATTCAGAAGAAGAAGATACCATACCCGATGAAATTATCAGAAAAGTTGAGGATTTTTAAAATAGACCTAAGTCCAATCTGGACGAAATCAAGATAGTCAACCTGGGAGATTCAGAAACTGTCAAAGAAACTCGCATCAGCATTCATCTATCGCCATCAGAGAAAGTGGAATACACACAATTCTTGAAAGAGTATGAAGACATATTTTCATGGTCGTACAATGACATGACTGGTCTAAGTACATCCATTGTGGCTCACAAGTTACCAACCAATCCAATGTGCCCGCCGGTAAAGCAGAAGCTCAGAAAATTCAAGCCTGATATGAGTATGAAAATCAAAGAGGAAGTTACCAAGCAAATCAACGCTAAGGTTCTCAGGGTAGTTGAATGTCCGACATGGTTAGCCAACATCGTGCCAGTACCCAAGAAAGATGGAAAGGTCAGAGTTTGTGTCGACTACCGGGATCTCAACCGGGTCAGTCCGAAGGATGATTTTCCTCTCCCGAACATACACATCTTGATTGAAAATTGTGCAAAGCATGAACTTCAATTGTTTGTGGATTGTTTTGCTGGTTACCACCAGATTTGGATGGACGAGGAAGACGCTGAGAAAATGGCTTTCATTACGCTGTGGGGAGTTTACTGTTATAAGATGATGTGGTTCGGCCTAAAAAATGCTGGGACCATCTATATGAGAGTTATCACCACTATCATCCATGATATGATACATAAAGAAATTGAGGTGTATGTGGATGATGTCATCATCAAGTCTAAGAGAGCCACCGACCATACAGCATATTTGAGAAAAAAATTTGACAGGCTGCGAAAGTACAACTTAAAATTAAACCCTGCAAAGTGTGCATTCGGAGTTCCTGCTGGGAAATTGCCTGGGTTCATCGTCAGCCGCCGAGGAATAGAACTGGATCCATCAAAGGTCAAAGCCATCCAAGAATTTCCACCGCCAAAGAACAAGAAAGATGTGATGAGTTTCCTGGGACACCTTAACTACATCAGCCGATTCATAGCTCAGTCCATGGTTATATATGAACCAATCTTCAAGATCCTGAAGAAAGATGTTGCGACCGAATGGACCGAGGATTGTCAAAAGGATTTCGACAGAATCAAGGAATACTTGTCAACATCACCAGTCTTGGTCCCGTTAAAGCCAGGTAGACCCTTGCTACTCTACCTTGCGGTATTAGATGAAGTTTTTGGCTGCGTTCTGGGGCAGCATGACAAGACAGGAAGAAAGGAATAGGCTATTTATTATCTGAGTAATAATTTCACTCCACATGAGGCACGGTATTCTCTATTGGAACGTACATGTCGTGCTCTAACATGGGTAGCCCAGAAGCTGAGGCATTACTTCTGTGCCTACACAACGTATCTCATATCAAGGATGGATCCCTTGAAATATATCTTTCAGAAGCCCATGCCCACTGGACAAATGGAAAATCCTGCTAAGTGAGTTCGACATTGTCTATGTGACTCAGAAAGAGGGCAAGGGGCAAGAACTGACAAATCATCTTGCCGAGAATCCCGTGGGAGGAGAATACAAACCCCAGAAAACGTATTTACCCAATGAAGAAGTGTCATTCTTAGGGGAAGACATTGCAGAATCCTATGACGGGTGGAGAATGTTCTTCGGCGGAGCAGCCAATTGCAAAGGAGTCGGCATTGGAGCTGTCCTGATATCGGAAACAGGTCAACACTACCCGGTATCTGCCAAACTCAGATTCCCCTGTACCAACAATATGGCAGAATACGAGGCCTGCATCTTAGGGATCAATATGTCCATTGACATGAATATCCAGGAGTTGCTAGTAATTAGTGACTCAGATCTGCTAATACAGCAAGTACAAGGAGAATGGGCTACCAAGAATTCCAAGATATTGTCATATTTTCACCATGTGCAGGAATTGAGGAAAAGGTTCACAAAGACAGAATTTCGGCACGTCCCCAAAATTCAGAACGAGTTTGTCGATGCATTGGCCACTCTATCATCCATGACATAGCACCCAGATACGAACTTCATTGATCTTATTCCAGCAAAGATCCATAGCCAACCAGCATATTGTGCCCACATTGAAGAAGAAGCAGACGGGAGACCATGGTTCCACGACATCAGGGAATATTTGTCAAAGTGAGAGTACCCAGAGCTTGCAAATCACACTCAGAAATGCACATTCTGGAGATTGTCCAATAATTTCTTTCTCAGCGGAGGAAACTTGTATAGGAGGACTCCTGACTTGGGATTATTAAGATGTGTCGATGCAAATGAAGCCTCCAGACTACTTGAAGAGATACATGCTGGGACCTGTGGCCCACACATGAATGGTTTTGTCTTAGCAAAGAAAATACTCAGAGCCGGTTACTCCTGGATGACCATGGAAACGGATTGCATCTAATATGTCCAGAAATGCTATCGATGTCAGGTACATGCAGATATTATAAAGGTACCCCTAAATGAGCTCAATGCAACAAGCTCACCTTGGTCGCTCGTCGCTTGGGGAATGGACGTTATTGGACCAATCGAGCCCATAGCCTCAAATGGACAAAGGTTCATCCTAGTAGCTATTGATTACTTCACCAAATGGGTCGAAGCGGCATCATACAAAGCAATGACTAAGAAAGTCGTGGAAGACTTTTTCCGTGACCGTATCATTTGTCAGTTCGGGGTTCCGGAGTCAATCATCACCGACAACGGCTCCAATATCAACATTGATCTGATGAAAGCCATGTGCGAGACTTTCAAAATCAAGAACAAGAATTCCATAGCCTATAGACCACAGATGAACTGAGCTGTGGAAGCCGCCAACAGGAACATCAAAAAGATATTGGGAAAGATGATAGAAAAGCACAAACAGTGGCATGAAAAGTTATCATTCGCCTTACTGGGATACCGCACCACAGTCCGCACATCAACCGGGGCAACTCCTTATTTACTGGTTTATGGTACGGAAGTTGTTATCCCTGCCGAAGTGGAGATCCCCTCCTTAAGAATCATACAAGAAGCTGAGCCCAGCGACGCAGAATGGATAAAAGGCCGCTACGAGCAGTTGGCCCTCATAGATGGGAAAAGGATGAATGCAATATGTCATGGTCAACTTTATCAGAATAGAATTTCCAGAGCCTTCAACAAGAGAGTCAAGCCAAGAAGGTTCATACCGGGGTAGCTGGTGTTAAAGAAGATCTTTCCACATCAAGACAAAGCCAAAGGAAAATTTTCTCCGAACTGGCAAGGTCCATATATGGTTCACCGAGTATTGACAAGAGGAGCTCTCATACTTGCAGAAATGGACGGAGAAGTTTGGCCAAATCCAATCAATTCAGATGCAATCAAGCGATACTATGTGTAACTCTATGCTTTTCTTCAAGGATGTAAACTGAACTACGCCTGACCTGATTCCCGTTTAAGAGGGGATACATAGTCAGCCCTATGGGTTCGGTCATAATTCAATAAAAATCTCATTTCTCCAGCAATTGGAAACTGGGGCAGAATTTTGAGGAGGACCCTCAATATTTTGAAGCAAGTTCAGCCGATCGCAGCATGTACAACGGTCAGAATCGCCAACCATCTAACTGGGGCAGAATTTTGAGGAGGACCCTCAAAATTCCATAGCATAAAAGGTTGCAACGTATGGAATCGTGTCACGGTCGTCGGTTTATTTAAATTTCTTAAAACATATTTTATATTATGTCTTTGCAAAATCATGCATACATTTTCAAAATATAGCTCTGTTTAGCCAAACGCTACCCCAATGACACAAATAGAATCATCAAACCAAGCAGAGCGAACTAAGTAAAGCCAGCGGAGATACGAACCAACCTTCCCCACCTACAGATCTCACGATTTTTCTTTGGATGCAGGAATATAAAAAAACAGGTTTCAAAGTCACAAACTTCAACACAGTCGCACGTGCAAAGTTTACTATCAGCACAAAAGGGCGAACATGCTCCATAGTCACAGTTCTCGCAACAATCGCAATACCACAACCTATTACCCGCTAAGAAATTCTACTAGCATTTGTTGTTTGTTCCTATTTGCATAAGGCTAACCATCTGCCTTCCGTCTGCATAAGGCTAAGATCTTCCTTCTCTTGCATGGGGTTAAGCTCTACCTCCATTTGCATAAGGCTAATCATCTGCCTTCCGTCTGCATAAGGCTAAGATCTTCCTTCTCTTGCATGGGGTTAAGCTCTACCTCCATTTGCATAAGGCTAATCATCTGCCTTCCGTCTGCATAAGGCTAAGCTCTGCCTTCATTTTCATGAGACTAAGCTCTGTCTCCATTTTTGCACGAGGTTAAGCTCTACGTCCCATTTGCATAAGGCTAATCATCTGTATCCCATTTGCATAAGGCTAATCGCTGCCTTCCTATCTGCATGAGGCTAAGCTCTGCCTCCAATTTATCTTTTCCCCGAGACTAAGCGCTGTCTCTCGAGCATTATTCACTTCGCTTCTCTTTCGGGCTAAGCTCTGCCCTTCAATTTTCAAGACTAAGCTCTGTCTTGTCAACATCATATTATTGCATCTCATGGGCTGAAATAATGCCAATATGTCCAAAGGCGTCATAGTCTAACGACATCATCCTCATAGCTGGAAGACACCATGTCATGGCCTGAGGATCTCTCGCAATTTGCACATCATTATTCAAAGGCATCATAGTTTAGAGGCACCATCTTCATGGACCGAGAACATCATTCCATGGCCTACGAATCTCATTAAGCAATTCATGGCCCGGGACATCATGGTCTAAGGACATCATCGCTAACCGTCCAAAGACAGTTTTCATAGTCCAATGGGAACTTGCATCATGTTTAAATTTATGCATAGTATACGCCTATATTGCTTGTATTTGCAGGTAACTAGGCGAGCAGCAGCTACCCTAGTAGGAGCAATCCCGCTCCAGTCTTCCCAACAATATCAAACTCGATATCCCGCAAATCGTTCATTCGCTCATCCCTAAAGGTCGTATCCATCTTGTGATAACTTCATCGGTATGCTTCGCCGATGTATCCGGAACTACATACGGCCCGATTCCTGTAAAATCAGGGATATGTAGGCAGCTCATAAACCAGGGTGCGGCCTAAATCTCTCCAAATTGTTTCGCTTGGTCAAAATCGGCCATCATGTCTTTACCTGCCAAACTCTTTCATCCTTTCCGGGTAAAGAGGGGCAGTTGTTGATACCCAATTTTTCCTTAAAATATTTTAGATTTGCATATATAGCTTGAAAATCATGTATCAATAGTAAATAATTTTTTTCCACAATTTTCCTATATTTGTATTAATCTATCCAGCATTTTGTTTTCAATAAATATTTATGAAATTGCATTACAAAATGATTTCAAAAGCATTTTAGGATTTCATTAATTATTTTGGTCCTATTAAGATCAAATTATTTCATAATTAGACAGATTGGCACCTTTTGACTATAATTGCAATAACTTTGCAATTATAGCCCAATCATACGATTTTATACTATCTTTTATCCATAAATTAATCATTTGTATTTTAAATACTAAGTAATAATTCTCAATTATTTTCTACGCATGAAATTCATTTTTTATAATTAACAGTTATTTTATAAATTATTTTATTTAATTGGGTATTTAATAACTAGCCACTTTTATTTTCAATTATAACCTAAATAAATCTGATCCCAACCCAATTAACTGGCCCAAATATTCCAGGCCCAACACCTAAGTCCACCCAACCCAATACCCCACTTCAATCCTGAC
>ML301375.1:0-38809 GCA_005239505.1 Nicotiana paniculata
CAAGATATACTGAATCATACCTCATAGAGGCATTGTCCAACTCTTCATTACTACAGCAGCAATAGCTCTCACCCTGAAATTTTGAACTACACTTTATTTCGAGTGCTATCTGTATAAATGCATAATATATTATCAATAGAGAACTTAATTCCTACTGAAAGACATCGAGCTTATCTTCCTGGAAGCTCAAGCTCAGGAAAACACATATATATGTCCTTTCTATATCACACAATCTAAAAATATAGTTTAAAAAGAAACAGTAAAGCTCAAAGTGTTTTGCTGCTACTAGTTGTGAAGTTGGAAAGTGATAAAGGAAGATATATGAGAATTATAGCAAAGACTTCAAAAATACTACTACTAAATTGATTTCACTCTTTAAATTGCAACTAATCCTTTTTCCTTTTATGTTTCTGGTTATAGATCATGAGTAGTTGACAAGTCTTGGTCATTCTAATTAGCTTTAGGAAATTTCCAAGAAATTGCCCAATTGACCCCATCAGAAGTTTGAATTAAAGGACATTCCAATTAATAAGATATCACATTTATCTTCATCTTCATATTCATCTTCATCTGTATCCCATCATTTGTAATGTGATATATAAACTAATTAAACTCTTGTTGGACTATAATCTGGAATATAATAAGGGACTAACCTTTCTATTATTCTAAAAATAGGAATGGATAGAAGTTGGTTGAATATTAGGAATAGAGGTGACCAAAGGTACAAAAATGGAGTAGATGGCTTTCTTAGTTGGGCATTCAGTCAACCAAGGGGAAGCGCTATGTCAAATGGGGAGACCTAAAGAATATGTCAACCAAGTTCAACAAACCAGCTAGGAATGACGATGGACCTATGTCAAGTGGGGAGATGTCTATCTTCAAAAAAAGTGGGCAAAAAAAAGGGGGTTCAGAAGGTATCATGCTCTCTCATGAAGAGTTCAAACAAGCATGTATGTATGTGCTTCAAAATTGTGAAGAGGTTCTGTCATTCATGGAGTAAGTATCATATTAATTTCAAGATAGACTCACATTGAAATGTTTCAACATGGTGTTAGATATAGTGTTGGTTGACCTGTTAGGGGCTGGGCTAAACAGTGTTGTGTTTTTCCTTCTGATCATTGTGGGTGGGTAGGAAGAGGTTCTCTGTTTGGTGGTATGTGAATATTGGTGGTTTTTTTGTGCTTGAAGGAAGGAGTGTCTCGTTGGTCTAGCAGGACCTGACCTCTGATATGGGGAGGGAGTTCAGAAAGGGTGTTGAAGTGGGAAGCATGCCACCTTGTCATGAATACATTACACAATACACATGCTTGTTCTTGTAGAAGCATGCTTGTATTCACTGATCATTCTTACTTGTGTTTGTTTGCGTGAAATTGAATTCTCTGTCCCACTTCATTTTTTAACTCAAATTGTTGAAACTGTACTGTAGCCTTATTATGTTGGAATTCTATTTATATCGCTGGTTTTTGTTGTTTTGTATTTAGTACTGGTTGCTATTTTGTAATTAGTTTGGTTGTTATTTTTTCGGTTTTGCTGTTTTTTAATTAGTGTGGTTGATATTTTTTTGGGTTGTAAAGTGATCTTGTGTCTTTTTTTTTTGTATAATAACAGGGAGGAGTTTCTTGAACATGGAGACAACCAAGGAGGGCTTCAAGGCACTTAGTATTTTGCTCTTTTGGGATGTATATATGTAATACAATTACAATGAAGTATTATGCAGTACATATGTAATTCGCATTTTAGTAATAGAGTATTTAATATCTGACTTAAGAAATTCTTTTGGTTTTTGTAAAATACTATTGGATGTGTTTCTATATATTATTTTGGTCATTAAAATTGCTGAATTAAATAGGTTTCAATTGTGACAAAATCTTATTATGTAATATTGAAGTTTCCACTGATTGTTTAATAGTTTTTGTAGCAATTATTATTGCCACTAAATGTCATTCTCTAGCAGCGAACTCATAGTCGCCACTGATAGTTATTTCTTTTTGCGGCGACAACTGTCGCTACTAAAAGTCACTCATCAATGGAGACTTAAGCCTGAATCTATTTCGTGGAATTACTTTTTATGGCAATTGGGCATACATTTTGTGGCGACAATGTCGCCACCAAAAGGAGACATTTAGTGGCGACCTTATGTAGTCGTTAGAAATAATGTTTAGTAATGGACTTACATGAAGCAACCCCAATGTCGCTGCTATAATTCTTTAGGGGCGTCATATTGATAATTTGTAGCGACTTTTGTCGCCGCTAAAAGACAATTTTCTTGTAGTGAATGTAAGTTCTTGGCTAGTTGGGTACGTAGTTGCTTGTGGCTCGAAAGGGGTTATGAAGTTTACATATTATTATAGGATGGCATGGTGTATGCGGTACGTTGTTTAGAGTCGAGATTTACATGTGTGAGTTCACGGTTCAGTTATGGAAGGAAGGTCAAAATTCTTAAGCAACATTGGCAGTTTCAGATGACTAAGTAAATGATATCTACTGGTGGCTTGAAGTATTTTATGTGGACCAGCATTTCGATGGGATCACTCATTGTAGCGGAGTTATGTGGAAGAATGATCCTCGGTGTCAGATTCGTGTGTTTTGGTTTTACGATGAGCATGGTGTTGTGATGGTAAGTGTTAATGGCGGAATAGTCCTCTCGTGTGAATCTTTTCTATGATTTGAGTTCGTGGGATATTACTATTGAGTGCACGAGTTGCACAGGTTATGCCTTTAGGTTGTATTGATGCGTCATGTCATCAAAGTGTTAGAGTGAGACATTTCTTGCTAAGAGGATATGTACCAGTATTAGGTTGTTTTGAGCGGCTATTGTGATTAGGAGTTATCGCTATGGGTGTTTGAGTCATGCGGTATATTATGTGATTACACCTTGGGTTATGAATAGGGCTTGATACAGCGTGTTCAGACTTATTCGGTTTGTAGTTGTGGAATTTTGATCTTGTAAATTATTTCAGAAGTGGAAACATTAGTTCTATGGTTTATGGGTCAGGTTGGATTTCAAAATTTCGGCTGGGTTGTACTATTGGACCTATATGGTATAGGGTGACGTGGGATCACTCCGGGGTATGTGCATGGTAAGGTTATTCGGCGGTTTGATAGCTTTTGGAACAACTCTTGGCACATTCGGGGACTAACGTTTGTTTAAGAGGGGGAGAATGTAACGACCCGGTCGGTCGTTACATAGAATCTGCATTTATATTTACTATTATTGCCTCGTCATAGCTTGGTTAAACTGTTCTTGATGTGTTAGAGTTGGTAGGCTCGGAATCGGAATAATTATAATGAGAATTTAGTCACTTAGTCTTTAAAATAACCTTAGAGTTGGAAAAGTCAACTGAGAGTTGATTTATTGGTAAACGACCTCGAAATGCAGATTTTATGAATCAGATAGCTTCGTTAGATGATTTGGCACTTAGGAGTGTGTTCGGAATATTTTTTGTGAGGACAGGTGTAGAATTAGGCTTGAATTGGCGAAAGTTAGTTTTTGGTCGACAGTAGAAAATAGGATATCGGGGTCGGAATGGAATTGCAACAATTGGAACAGGTTCGTAATGTCATTTTTGATATGTCTGCAAAAGTTCAGGTCAATCGGAGTGGTTTTAGATAGTTTCGACATCGTTGGTGGATTTTAGAAATTTCAAAGTTCTTAGGCTTGAATTTAATGTGATTTTGGTGTTTTGATTTTGTTTTTTGGTGTTTCGAAGGCTTGACTAAGTTTGAATGATGTTATGGATATGTTGGTAGGTTTGGTTGAGGTCCTGGGGCCTCGGGTGCATTTCAGATGCTCAAACGGGCATTTTTAGACTTAGGAATAATGTTGGTTTCTGGTTTTTGTGCAGCAGAAAATCATTCTCTGCGATCGCGTAGTGCAATCGTGTAGTGTTAGAGAGGTGCGTGTGGGGGCTGGTCATGTGTGCTTCGTGATCGCGTAGGCAGATTTGCAATCGCGTACGATGAGGTCATAAGGAACTGCGATCGCGTGGCATATGTTGCGATTGCAGAAGGTATATTTTGGGTAGCTGAGGATTAGTGCTTCGCGATCGCAATGTGGGTCTCGCGATCGTGATGAATAAATACCTGGGCAGTATTTAAATAAACCCTCCGCGACCATTAGACCTTTTAACACCATTTTTGAACGGGAAAAGAGCTTGGAGGCGATTTTGAAGAGGGAAAATCATCATTCTCCATGGAAGTAAGTATTTTGGACCCAAAAACTCGATTATAGGTGATTAAGGAACATAATATCAGTGTTTAATTCATGAAAATCAGTAGAAAAGATGGGGTTAGGGCTTGAGATTTTGAGACCTTTAGGGATCGATTTGAGGGGTCAAACGAACTCCGATTTTAGCGTTGTTTATATGTACATACTCATGAGATTATGAAGAACATTTTGGTATAAAAATGTTTGAGTTCTGAGGTGCGGGCCCGAGGGTCGGGTTTTGGCTAATTACGGGTTTTGAGCTAAATTTGGTACTTTTCAATCTGAATTCATTCCGTAAGCATAATTTGATGATAAAAATCTGAACTTGATAGATTTGGAGCACTTAGAGGACGAATTTAAAGGCAAAAAGCATTGCGGAATAGTATTTTAGCCGGTTTTGAGGTAAGTAACGTTTCCAAACTTGGTTCTGAGTGTTCGAAACCCCGAGCTAAATGATTTATGACTATAATTGAGGTGACGCACATGCCAAGAGACCGGCGTGCGGGCGTGCACCGAGTATTTGTGACTGGCTTATCCCATTGCACCACTTAATGGTTATTCCCTGATGATATTTGTGCTTCTGTTAATGTGGTATTTGTTAACCTGTTAGGAATCATGTTAAGTATAAATGCTAGGCTTCACTGGGCATGGATCTTGTCCGAAGCTGATGCTATGTGAGGGATGAATCTTCCCTAGGCATGGATCTTGTCCGAAGCTGATGTTATGTGAGGGATGGATCTTTTCTCGACATGGATATTGTCCGAGTGTTGTATTCCGGAGATGGATCTTCTCCGTGGGGGATGGACTGGCCGTTTTCCTCAGTACGGAGTGACCATGATCACCGGTGTTTATGCATATTTTGGGATGGAACTTCCCTGGGCCTGAGAGCCATATATAGTAGTGAGTGGACTTCTGTGGGAAAGTTGTGAGCACTATGTGCATTTTCACACTATGACATGTTGGCATGTAGAACATATGGAGGTATATCTAGCATATTCTGTTGTTATTTTCTGATAAACTGTGAACATGCCTAAATTTTGTATGCTGATGATTTACTTATTGAGGTTTAGTCTGTCACTACCTCTCAGCCCATAGTTTGGGTTCGTTACTTCTGAGATGGTGTACTCACGTTACCCTCTGCACCTTGTATGCAGATCCAGGTACACCGGGACCCGGTAGTGGATACTGAGCAGCTGTCAGAGCTTCATTGGAGTTGTCGAGGTAGTAGCTGGCGATCGTGACCTCGTCTTCTCTTTCTTATTCTACCTGTTTTTCTTTATTTTGAGACAATGTTGTCCATTTCTCCTTTTATTTTCTTTATGTTATAGTAGCTCATGACTGAGTGACACCGGATCCAGGGTTGGAGATTTTAAATTTTGTTTTTCAAATATTGTTTTTAAACTTTAGACTCTTAGCATTATCAATAATTCCATTTAAAATTCTATTTTTACTGGAAATTGAATTTAGCTTAGAAACAAAAATGGCGGCTTGCCTGGTTCCATGACTGGCGCCATCAAACTCCGAAATCGGGTCGTGACAAGATGGTATCAGAGCGCTAGGTTAAATAGGTCTCACCAGTCATGAGAAGGTTTAGTAGAGTCTTGCGGATCGGTATGGAGACGTCTGTACTTATCCCCGAGAGGCTGCAGAAGCTGCAGAACCTTTAGAAAAAATCTCACATTCTTGAACTCTTGTCGTGTGAATCCATCGATTCAACCTGAAGCGTAATTCTTTGAATTCTTTTCATGTATTCAAACGCACACATGAGCGCTCGGTATCATCTGTGCATCGATATCTTGTGACTTCCATGAATGGGATGTGATTTTAGCATGTTCGGGCCAGTCTGAGGACTTAAGGCCGAATTTTTGTCTATGGCTTGAGTGCCGAGATTTCGTTTGTGTGAGCACATGTATTTGAGGACTTATATGTCCGTTGGTGTTCTTATTGACGAGACTTGGTGACTAGATGACATGTGGTGAGTGTGATTTGAGGGTGACAATAAGAGTGCTTCTACCCTTAGCTTTGTTGTGGCGAGACTTGGTGACTAGATGACAGGCGCCATCACGACTCCGAAATCGGGTCGTGACAATAAGAGTGCTTCTAAATTTTGAAAAATATAACATTTGAAGTGGAGATTTTTTTTGCTAGTGAAAGAAGATTTTATTAAATAACACAAATGAAAGTTATTACATGATGGTAAATTATCTTATAGTCCTAATTATATAGAGGTCTTCCTTTAGTTCATTAAGGATAAAGGGGTGGGTATGCAAGAACCAAAACATTGTTTCCCATGGCTGGATCTCTGCCTTTCCCATAGCAGGCCAATTTATCTGCTGCAACATTTGCTTCCCTAAAGATGTGGCACACTTGTGGGCTGCGCAGCTTCTCTATTAGTTGTCTGCAATCCATTAGCATGTGTGAGAAAGCTAGATTATTAAACGAAAATAGTTGAATCATTACATGTGAATCATTTTCCACAATAAGGGGAGCTAAGTTGTTAATGAGTGTCAGCCTTTAGACCATTATAAAAGGCCAGAATTCCCATATGAATGGCAGAGTGTGCGTAGTTGTAATTTGCATAGTCAATGATCCAATCACCATTGTGGTTTCGAATAAGTCCACCACTCCCTCCTGCAATACTATTTTCATCATAAGCGTCATCCGTATTTAGCTTGAAGAATCCATTTGGAGGTGGTTGCCATCGAATTGATTTCTTTTGATAAGAATTTTTTGTGTGGTGATTATGAACTAAGTGGAGGTACTCCATGGCTTGAAAATTTATGTCTGTATATGTTAGTGGAGCAGTAAAGTTTCGGAAAAGGATTTGGTTTATATTTTTCCAACTAGACCATAGAATAATACGAGTTAAGATGGATAATGGGGCATTTTTATTATTAGTAACAGTCCATTGAGTTGGTCTGGTACAGAGAGTGAGGATTTTAGGTTCCATTTGGTTTGGAGGGATATGAATGTTGAATTGTTCCAATAAGACTTTTGCTTTGGGCAGGTTATGAATAAATGGTCAATTGTTTCAGTAGTGTTTGGACATGAAGCACACGTGCTTAATCGAAAAATATTTCGTTTTCGCTGTAGGTAATTTGTTATTAAAGAGTAGCCACAGGAAAAACTTTATTTTATTCAAAGCATGGGTTTTTCACACCCATTGATGGAGTGGCGGGGGGGATTGAAAGGTTAAAGTTATTAGAGTCTTGTAAAATACACATGGTATGCTGATTTTGTAGAGAATAAACCTGAAGTTTTATATTTTCAAAAAGAATGAGTCATTTTTGGGAAGTACATGGATAGTTCCAAAAGATCCCACTTATTATATGTAAGGATACTTTGGACAATTTTTTGTTATATCTAGTTTCGTGAGGGGACCATTTATAAGAGACCTTAGGGAGTCATTTGACCCAATCCAATCCTCTTCCCAGAGCTTAATACTGGAGCCGTTACCAATACTCCAAGCGATCTCTTTATGGAATGTCGAAATAATTTTGATAATGTTTTTCCCCAAATGTAGGAGTCAGATGGTTTTATTTTAAAATTATTTTGAGAATAGCATGATTGATATTTTCCTATTAAAACCCTAACCTAAAGTTGGTATTGATTTGTAGTAGAAGGCCAAGTCATGCTAGAAAGAAGAGCTGAATTTTTTCCATTAGATTTAGGGATTCCCAATCCACTCATAGACTTAGGAAAAGCAATAGTGTCCCAATTTGTTTGGTGGATTCTTCTTTTATTAGCACTGGAGCCCCAAAAGAAGTTTTATTGAATACAGTCAATTTTTTCTATACAATATTTTGATAATAAATTTATTTGCATTGAGTAACTAGGGATGGTTGCTAGTACTATTGTTATGAGTGTAGTACGTCCTGCAAGGGATAACAGTTTTGCCTTCCATCCTTGTAGATGATTTTTCATACGATCGAAGATGTATTGGTAGTCATTACTTTTTGGATGGTGATTAATGATGGGTAGACCTAAGTAGTTACCAAACTTTGTTGAGTGGGATTGCGATACTTTGTTGGATGTTTAGGGGCACATTTTTGGAGAAGTAAACTTTTGATTTGAAAAAATTAATTTTTTGACGAGAAGCAGTTTAAAAATTGTTGAAAATATTAATAATAGTAGAAGTATTTTTGGTGTCAACTCTTGCAAAAAGTACTAAATCATCGACAAAAAATAGATATCTCAATTGACACCTTACCAATTCTTATGGGGTCCCATAGGTTTTGGTTAATAGCTTGATTTATAAAACGAGACAAGGATTCCATGCAAATAATGAATAGATAAGGCGATAGGGGGTCACCTTGCCTAATTCCGCGACTTGGTTGAATGAGTTGGATTATTTGCCATTTATTAAGATGGATACGGACGAGGTTGTGACGCAAGACATTATAAGGGTAATTAATTTAAGAGAAATTTTTAGACTAGCTAAATAATATCTAATGAAGGACCATTCTAGACGGTCGAAAGCTTTTTCAAGGACAACTTTCAGCATCATATAACCTGCTCTACCCTTAGCTTTGTTGAACTTATGAATGACTTCCTGGACAGTAATACTGCTATCAGTAGCCCTGCGCTCCGGGATGAAGCTACATTGGTTTAGACTAATAATTTTATCTAGAAGTGCTCTGATACGGTTGTCTATAATTTTTGTGATTGTTTTGTAAACCGTACTGCATAGACTGATATATAGGTCTATAATTGGTGATCATTTCAAGGTTGTTAACTTTAGGGATGAGGGTGATGTAAGTGGAATTAATTTCAAGAGGAATTTTGGGATGAGCAGAATGCATCCGTGCAAGTTTTTCTAACAACACAGTTAGTGTCTTCCCATCACTTTTTGAAAAAAAATGGATGTAGGTCATCGAATCCTGGTGCTTTAAGAGGTTTAAAGGATTTGATAGCGCGTTGAATCTTAGTTGCTGATAGGGGTCTTATGAGGTTCAATTGATCGTCATGTGTTAGGGAGTTAATATTTCTGAGAATGCATTCTTTTACACTCGAGGTTAGTTCAGTAGTGTAAACTTCCTTAAAATGATTTATGATAGTAGAACTAATTGCATCTTGGTCCAAAGTCCAGTTACCAACAATATTACTTAGACCAAGAATCCGGTTTTTGCGTCGTCTATGAACTATAGTTGTGTGGAAAAAATTTGTATCAGCATCACCTTCATTCAGCCATTGAACTCTTTATTTTAGCTTCCAAAAATCTTCCTCCTGACGAAGAATATTATTGTAGTTAAGAATAAGCTTTGTTTCCATATTGTGATGGAACATATGTTTATGATTTGGTTATAGCTTCTGGAGGCCTTCAATTCTAGCTACTAGCTTTCTTTTTTTAGTGAAAATATTACCAAAGCAGATAGAGTTCCATTGTTGTGCGGTTCTTTTGAAAGTAGTTACTGCGTTGTTGTAGTCTAGATTTGAGTGCCAGCATGATGAGAGTAAATTTTTAAAGTCCGGATGACGCAGCCACATGGTTTCAAATCTAAAGGTACTTTTAGGTTTGATAGTCTGTCGAGTAAGGTTAAGGAGTAGAGGGCAATGATTCGAATAGGTACGAGGTAGGTGGATTACTTTGGAGTCAGAGTATAGGTCTAACCATCGGGATTACTCATAAATCTATCTAATCTTTCGACAATAAGCTTACTATTATTTTGGGAGTTATGTTTGTTTGTCCATGTGTACCGTGACCCTACAAAACCTAGGTCTATCATATTCATGTATCTATACGGTCAATAAAAACATACACTCTTTTATTTTTAGTTGGGTTGCCCCCAAGCTTTTCAGATGCTTTTAACCAAGGAAGTTTTATAATATTAGCCATTTATTTTAGGTTACTAAACAAAATATTCTTGAATATTATGTTATTTTTTGCATATATAATAGAAATAATCCATGTAGGAGAGGAGGTACTTACCCGCACCGTGGCATGTATTTCCTGTTCTTTGAGGACCATTGATTCGATTACCACCTCGTGGTTGTTCCACAACAAGGCTATTACTCCAGAGAAACCTGACGTTGGCGCTTGGATTAAATCAGTGAATGGCAGTTGTTGTAATAAAATATCATGATTAGGTATACATGTTTCAGTAAGAGCAAAAATAGATGGCATGTTTGCTTGTAGGATGGCGTCCAGATTAAACCCGAAGGTTGGATTACTTCCACCTCTACAGTTCCACAGGAGAATCCTCATGGGTAGGATTGATAGAGTTGTTAAGTTCCTTCCTGGACCTAGTGTCATGTCCAAGTTCGTTGCAGTAGCTGGACATATGTTCACCACATATTGTTGTATTGGTGACCGTGCACAAGACCTTATGTTGAGTGATACCTTGCGTATGTTTGGAGGTGTTTGAATCATAATTCGTTCTTCTGCATTTTCGAGAAATGTTAATGTTAAGCACTCCTCTGTCAGGATGATTGGCTCCATCACCTGATCTTGAATGTTTTGAGGGTTTTCCACCGGTTCGGGTAGCTGTGGAGGAGGGGAATTTCCTGGTGTTGAATAGAATGATTGAGTTGTTGCTTCCATCTCCGGTACTGTCTACTCCAGTGATAAGTTTTCCATTTGCGCTGGTGTGATGGGTGTGTGTATTTCATGTAGGATTTAGTTGAGTGACAAGTCTATAAAACTACTTAGTGGGAATGGTGCAAGTTGAAGTTCTGTTATTGTGTGTTGTTGGATGATTGCATTAGCATGTTGCCCAGTGTTAGCAACTCCTCTTCCTAGAATGTGTGGTTGTACACTAGTGACTGGAATGCTTGTAGCATCTCCGATGCATTCATGGTGTATGGCTGGACTTCTGAAGGCAGATTTGGAGTTAGATGAATTAGATTTTGGCCATTCTAGTTGTTCAGGGGTGTCAGTATTGACGATTCAGTTATTTGGTTTCCATGCAATGGGTAGTAGTTGAGGGAGTGAAGTGGAAATTGGTATGGTGTGAGGGTGTTGTTCCATAGCGGCATGGGAGCTAGGTGGAACATGTATGTTGGTGGAGGTAGTGTGCATAGGACCAAGTCAGGTGTGTTGGGTGTTGGAGGTTGTATTTGTTGATTCATTAGACGCGGTGGTTGGTTCTGCGAGTACCTTCTGTTGCGAGGCATTTATGCTTTGTGTTTTAATTTGTGTAGTATTTGTTTCTGAAGGAACTGAAGGAGAAGGAGTGAGTATCTGGGAGTAATCTTATAGAATTTTAATTGGCTATGTGTCGAGGGCTAATAATGGATTTTCTTTTGGTTTTCAAATGTCTTTTCCGTAGTAGTTTAGTAGGTTTTTCACATGGGATTGCATTGAATGAGGGAGATATTGTAGGAGTAGCAGTACTGTTTTTGGAATCATCAATATTTGATAATGATATATCTTTTGTTATGTCCTTTAATGCACAAATAATAGCTTTTATGGTGCCCTTTGGTGGAACATCTGTGTTGCCCGGAGGAACTAACATTGTTGGAGTAACTGAGGATGTTGTTGTCACGACCCCAAATTCTAACAGGTCGTGATGGCGCCTATCATGGAACTAGGCTACCCAACCATCACATAACTACACAATTGTTTTAATATAATTTCTCAAAAATTAATAATAAGCAGCAACAGAGTATAAAAATTTTCTCTAAGTCTTTAAGCAAACATAATAATATAATCTACTATCTAAACAAATCCTCCAGGACTGGAGTCAACCGATCACGAGCATCTAAGGATAAAAATGCTAATGTCATAAACCATGTCTCGGAATAAAATACTAATACTAATGAAAGAAGAGAAATGGAGAAGTTGCGGACGCTGGACAACTACCTTGAAATCCCGAATGCTGACGATGAATGAACTCAAATGGCTACTGCCCAGAACCAGTACCTGGATCTGCACACAGAGGTGCAGGGAGTAATGATGAGTATGCCAACTCAGTAGTAATGAAAATAAATCACAGTCTGAACAATAAGAAACACACAGCAGCAAATACATCAATCCACAAAACCATAAAATATCAAGTCTCAATAAAGTATACATAAGTTCGAAAACCAGTTTCCGTAAAAATCCTTGAAACAAGTATAATTTCCAATATTTCTCAGTAAAATTCCCAAAATATCAGTTTGAAAGCTGAAACGAATCAAAATAAAAAACTCAGCAAAATATCATTTTAAACCTCCTCTCGGGGAAAATCATCACTCGTAATCAGTCACTCAGCACCTCACCATCACTCAATAACAGTCACTCAGCACCTCACAGTCACTCAGCATCAGCCCCTCGGGCAACCTCACTATCACTCATGCCTCCCAATCACTCATCACTCGGCACTCGGCACTGGGCACTCGCACTCAGTAGGTACCTGCGCTCACTTGGGGTGTGTACAGACTCCGGAGGGGCTCCTACAGCCCAAGCGCTATAAACAAGTCACACATGGCATCAATCATCTCTCAGGCTCTCGACCTCTCTCATATCATAAATATCCTCACAACATTGGCCCTCGGCCTCACTCAGTCAGACACTCTCAACATGCCACTCGGGCCATAAATAAAACGGGGTTCTCGACCCAAAATAGTATTTCNGAAAACACAATAATAGTATAAATCATATGCTTTAAAGGCGGTTTCGTAACTCAATAGTTGCCTGAAAAGGTACATTTTTTCAAATTTCCAATTCGTGCACACCCCACACTCGTCATCCAGTGTGTGTGTCACTCCAAATTCGTGAAAGGATGTAAAGTCCGGAGTTTCATACCCTCAGGCCATGATGTAAAGACATTACTTACCTCAAACCAGCCTGAAAAGCTACTCCGTAATGTGTTTGGACCTCGAATAAACTTCCGAGTGCTCCAAATCTAGCAAATTCAGATTCATAACATCAAAATATGCTAAAGGATTGAAACACTATCGAAAAATCTCAACTTTATGCACAAAACTCGAAATTAGTCAAAACCCGACCCTTAGGCCCACTTCTCGGAACTCGACAAACTTTATACCAAAATATTTCTCATCATCTCAAGAGTCCGTACATATAAAGAACTCTGAAATCGGAGTCTGTTTGACCCCTCAAATCGCCCCTAAAATGTCTCTTAAACTCAAGCTCTAGTTTCACTTTTTTTCTACTATTTTCCCCAATTAAACACTTCAAAAACATGTAATCTTGTCGGATTATTCGATGATAATTTAATATTATGGAGTAGAAATGATCACAAGTGACTTATCTAGAAATGATCACAAGTGACTTATCTCAAGATTTCCCATGATTTCTAGCTAAAAAATCGCCCCAAGCGTGTTCTTTCACCCAAAAAATGTTAAAATGGGCTAAAAAATATAAAGCTTTAAAAAGACCCAATTCTGGTGGCTAAAAGCAAAATCCCGTCGCTAAAAGTGTCATATCTGGTCGCTAAAGGTGCGAACTAGATCCTATTGCACTAGCAATGTTTATTTTCACTAAAAGGGTTCTAACTCCACCATACGAACTCGGAATTCGATGATTCTTATTCCTATGAGTCAAAAATAATAATATGAACATAGTCCTTCAATCGAAACTCAATTCGGAGCTCATTTGCTCAGTGCGATACTCATTTCGCTCGTTAAACAATTAACTCACATTTCGCATAAAAAACCCAATCGCGACTTGATGAAATTAGATCAAACTTTCCAGATCACTCCTATAATTTATTATCAAAATCCCGGAAGTCTCGAAATTAAATTTTGATCTCTACAACTAAAAATGGACCTTTGGATCATTACATGATTATGCTCAAAACGTCAAAATCTTCCAAAAAATCTTCCAAAACATATCCGAGCCTCATGGGACCCCAACCAAGTATACTAACAAGTCCCATAATATGACACAAACTTAATCGAGCCTTAGAATCACCAAAAATAACGCAAAAATATTAAATTCACCTCGGATTCAAGCCTATGAACTTTGAAACTTCTAAATTCCACCAAAAATGCCGAAACCAACCAAAACACATCCGAATGACCTGAAAATTTGCATACACGTACAAAATGACACTACGAACCTGCTCCAATTTGCGAAATTCCATTGCGACCTCGATAGCCTATTTTCCACTGCTGACCGAAATCGCCAAAAACTAACTTTCGCCAATTCAAGCCTAATTCTACATCAGACGTCAAAACCATATTTCTAACATACTCCTGAGCCCCAAATCACCTAACGAAATTATCCGAGCCATAAAATCTACATTCCGAGGTCGTTTACCAATAAGTCAACTCCCAGTTGACTTTTTCCACTATAACGCTACTCTAAGAGACTAAGTGTCTCAATTCTCATTACAACCACTACGAGCCCGAACCACCCAACTCCAACACATCATAAACAACTAAACAAGGCATAACCAGACAGAAACCGGAATAACGGTGCAAATTCTACGATGTTTGGTTTAGGGAAGAAGGGATGTTTGGTTGATGTGGAACAGTTAGTTCATGAGGACTGTGGAGGGTATGGTTGATGTTGGCGTACGTGGTTGAATTGTTTTGCTTGGAGAAGGGATTATAGGGGTAGGGGAGTTGGTAATTTTAGGTGATAGGGTTGTACTTTTGGATTGTGTTAATTTTGGATCATGTTGAGAAGATTGTTTAGTGCCAGTATTGATAGCTAGAGTTGTTATGTGTATTGGACTATTGGGTAGCTCCACGTTTGCAGAAAGGGTGGGGTTGATGTTGTATTTGTATGTGGGTAGTAAAGTATCCATGTTTATCGAATTTGGTTTATTTGTGAATATTGTCTCAGCATCACAAGTATTTGCTAAATTTGAGAAACTATTATGAATTTGTGGTGAATGAGTATTGGGTTTAGGAGGTGAGGTGGTATTTCATTTTCTGTTACATTTTGAAAAAACTACACTCGTCCAAGGGCCTTCATGAGGTCAACGATTTTCCCCTTATCTATTTTTTCTTTTTCGTTTTTTGACTAATCTTTTTCTTTTTTTGAATTTCTATTTTTTCATTTTTTTTCTAGTAGAGACAGTAGACGCACCTTGGTCCATGTTGTCGGATTTTGTACAGTAGTAGTGTGTATGTCCCAAGCATCTACAACTCTGGCATAATGGTGTTATGCTCTCATAATTTATTTTTTGGAGATGTTTGCCAATGAGTATGTCCTTGGGTACTGGTTTTTCCAATTGAACCAATATGCATAGCCTTGCGTATCTTCCCCTTCTTGTGTTCTTTGTGCAGCTATCTATTTTTAGGATTGGTCCAATTTAACTACTAATTTTTCATAAAATTGTAGAATCAATATTATGTCGGTAATTCTGGTAGCAGGATCCAGATTGTGGAGAAGGGCATAGGATTTTGTGTGGGGTTGAATTTAGGTTCTCATTTTCTAACTGAGAGGAATTGTGATCCTATGAACCAAGGATCTTGATACATGACTTTAACCTAATTTTCAGTATTGTTGAATTTGATTAGGTAGTAGTTGTCACCAAGATCTATCAAGTTGAGATCCTTATTTAGGTTCCACGGTGCTTTGAGTTTGTTTCTAAGAAACATAAACCCTATTCTCTTACTAGTTTAGTTATGACTGCTTGTGACCAAGATACGTATAGTCTGATTTTTTCGGTTGAGGAGATTGGAATAAAATAAGGGTGTTATGTTGGGTTGTGATGTTCATCTTCTAGATTGAATTGGGTGAAGTCGTCTTGAATGCTATCTACTGGCATAAAACAATTATCTATTAAAATTTTGTCTCGAAAGCTTACTTCATTTTCGGTTGATTCTCTATGATTGTTAGTACTCCTGTTGAGTAGATCTTCCTCTTGGTCAGTCATATAATCATCATCAGTGGAGTCCATCTTCTGAAAAAGTTTATGAACGTAGATTTTTTTTGAAGGAAAGTACAGTCTTCTCTCACTAGAAGTAGAGAGAAGGCGGAGAAAGCTATGTAATAATGAAGTTAAACAATACAATTTATTCGAAAAATCAAAAAGACATCAAAATAAAATATAGTTTGAATCTTCCTCAAACTAAAAAGGCATGAAACCATATTATTGGCATGACTAATTTCAAATCAGGACACACAAGAACGGAATGGGCCAAGGTTATTGAATAATTAAGAATTCCAAGGCCTGAATCCTTGTACGATCAATGTACTTTTTTGGTAGCTCTAGTGATTGAGGGATACCCTTTTTTGAAGTATAGATTGAAAGACTGTTTGATTGCTTAAAAAGTGAAGAAAATAAGCTAAACTTCTATTGAAAAGTCACTCAAACTCGCAAAAATTTGAATATAAAATTTTGGGTTTTGAAATTAAAATTTGTTTCAAGTGTGTGTTATTGGGATAAATTAGAAACAACTCAAGGAGTTTGTATCCTAATTTTGGGATGATTTAGTGGAGTTTTGATGTAGTTTTAATTTTAAATTCAAAATAAAAGTTGAACATGAATGAAGATGAGATGTGCATCCCCTATATATCTTCATATATCATTTGCGTATCTTATATGTATTAAATATATATTTCTGGTATATCCATATATACCTTTGTGAGAGGTATGTTAGATACATGTACCCCAGAGAAATTTTTAAACTTGATTTTAACTACGGATTTTGACTCCAAACAAGTCCAAATCACCTCCAATCTTGCTCAAAGTTTGTATATTACCTCATTTATGTGGTTTCAACAAATTCTAATCATTCCCATAGGTTTTTATATGTTATATTTCATTGATATAAATTCTTACTCCAAACCCGTCCAATCACCTCTAATCTTCCTCAAATTTTATATATTAACTCGTTTATGTGTTTTCGAAAAATCTCAACCATGCCCATTAAAAAAAATCTTTGTTACCTAGGATTCTTAAATGTTGTATATCATTGATAATTGTTTTGACTATTTTTGATAGCATGACTTTATCTCTTTGATCTTATGTTGAATTGGGCCACAGCTGTACCTTTAGTGCAAGGCCCACGATTGAAATCTAAATTGAGACTTTAAAATTTTGATTTTTGACTGCCTTCCAAATTCTTACTGACTCCTTTTCGTTGGTGAGACTCCGAAAGATTGGGCTGGCTGCAACATACTGATAATATCGCGAAAGTTAAGAGTTCAAATTGTAAAAATGATTTCGTGCAAAAGCTCAAGATAACGCTACGCGTGAATGATCGAACATTGAATTGTTTGCATAATAAAAGTTGAATGCACCTAACTCGTCTTAACAACAACAACAAATTAAGTAGAATATCATAAGTGAATTCTGGAGAGGGTAGTGTGTACGCAAATTTTATCCCAACCTTGTACATGTAGAGATTTTGTTTTCGATAGGTCGAAATTCTTCTTTGAATCGGTTGTATAATAAAAGTTTATTGCACCTGACTGTTTCCTAAGTGATTGATAGGACAAATAGAAGTCAAATAGCATGTCAAGGTTGGACAAATAGAAGTCATTGGGCCCATTCTATTCCCAAACCTGTTGAGAGGTCAATGGATTGAATTTTGGGAGAAGAAATTGAATGACAAACGTTGTTGGATTTAGTTGAAAATGCATGTGATTAGACGAAGGAACAACATAGGATCCTTGATCTACGGAGGCTTTAAAAGTCAAATCATGCATCTTAATCTTAAATTTAAGTTACATCACATGATATAACTTCCTATTATCTTTTAATATCTTCTCTTAATTTCAAAACTATATAATCACATTCTTTTGTTCAAATCAAATAACATCTTCCTTTATATCATGCTATTAACAATATAAAACATATGAATATACGTTATGCTATTGTATTCAATAAAGAAGTGTTAAAAGTAGTGCTCTAGTTGGGTCAGATCTGCACTTGACTTTACAAAAGTGGTATAGATTTGAGTTTATTGAATAATGAGAGGAGGTTTTATATTAACATATGGACCTCTTTTACAAGTGAAAACGTTCAAATTTTCTCTTGAATTATGCAAAATGGTCCAGATTTGTCCCTCGGCTTTTTGCAATATAGTTCAGAGTTGACCACCATTGTTCCACCACCATCGATCACTCTAAAAGCTAAGAAAGAAAACGTTATGTAGGGTGGGGTTTGAGAAAGTTCCAACGACACTATTTAGCAGATCTGCGGGGGAATAGATATAAAAATTCCAATTAAACCTTATAATGTTAAATAATATAATGAGAGTGGAGATTAATTAGTTAGTTAAAATTAGTTATATAACCATCTAATGGTTGTTAGGAAGTTAGTTAGGAAATAGTTAATTATCTATAACTACCAAATTAGTAAAAGCGGATATATATACATAGATAGTGTAATACATAAACATTGAATTGAATAAGAAAAAAACACACTACTTCCTCTCTATTTTTCTCCGCCTACTCTCTCTCTGTATCTTCTTCTTCATCATGTTCAATACTTCATCTTCTTCTTCTTTTGATTCATAATATTCATATGAATTGTCTTAAACATCTTCATGGTATCAGAGCAACGACGAGCTAAACTCGTAAAGATCCAAATCTTGAGTCTCTTTGAACATTTGTAATTCTTGGTAATTCTCTGTAAACTTTCAGAATTTTGAAAACAAAGAAATACAACAAAAATCATGGTTGTTAATGGAGAAACAACAATTCAAACACCAGGAATTCGAGTTCAAAATGAACATGCAAATCAAGTCAGTGGTATTGACTACAATCATCCATTATTCCTATCTCCTGCAGATGTTAGTGGGATTCAGATCATCTCGTTTCAGCTGACTGGAATTGAGAACTACTCAATCTGATTCAGATCTATGCGAGTAGCTTTACTGGGCAGAAACAAGTTAGGAATGGTGGATGGCACATGTAAGAAAGAAGGATTTCCAAAAACTATGTGGAATCACTGGGAAAGAGTGAATGCAATTGTTCTTTCTTGGATTATGAATCCAGTTGGAAAATGATTACTTGGAGGAATCATGTATGCATCTAGTGCACAAGTGGTTTGGGAGGATTTAGCTGAAAGGTTCAACAAGATTGATGGTTCAAGAACATTCAATCTTCACAAAGAAATTGCTACTCTATCTCAAGGAACATGATATGTATCAGTGTACTTTTCAAAATTGAGAGATCTATGGGAAGAGTTTGAGGCGTTAGTTCCAGCACCTGGGTGTGACTGTCAAAAATCAAGAGAGTTTGTAGCTTACTTACAGAAGCTAAAACTATATCAATTTCTAATGGGATTAAACGATTCTTACTCACAGGATAAAAGTCAAAATTTGATGAAAAGTCATGTTCCTACTGTAAATCAGGCATATGCACTGATTGTGAGTAATGAAGGTAAAAAATCTGTGGCTGCAACCTCAGGGATTTTTGAGGTCTATTCCAGCAAGACAAGGAGGAAATTACGAAGTTGCAATGTACTCAAAGACTAGTGCAGATCAGAGTCAAAATCAAAGAATAAGAAGAAACTATAACACCTACTGTGACTACTGCAAAATGAAGGGTCACAGTAAAGAAAACTGCTACAAATTTGTGGGATATCCTGCAGATTTCAAGAACAAACGAAGAATGAATGTTGGCACAAATGCAACATATAATGTGAATGTACTAACAGAGTCTAACTCAATGCCTGTGTTCGATTATGGGAAAAATACAAATGTACACAGTCATATAAATTTTGGGGCAGATGTTCAAGATCAAGCATCCAGTTTAAGCATGGAGAAGTCAAGTCTTGAAAATTATGCACTTACAAAGTCTCAATATGAACAGATTCCAAAAATGCTGAACAACACTGATGTATCAAATTCAACTACTGCAACTAATGTGGCAGGTATGGACACAGCCTTGTTAGTTTCTGATTGTCTTAGTCAATGGATTATAGATACAGGTGCAACTAATTATATGGTGGCTGACAAAAGATTATTAGATGAAAGAACAGTGGTTAAATCTAACAATCCAAAGAAAGTTTTACTTCCTAATGGTGATATCACTACTGCTACTCATACAGGGGAAGGTTCTATATTAGAAAACAACATTATAACTAATGTGTTTTATATTCCTCAGTTCAATTATAACTTGTTATCGGTTTCTAAGCTAATCAAAGAGTTGCAATGTTTAGCAACATTTTATCCTGATTTTTGTGTGTTTCAAGAACTCTTCATTGGGAAGGTGAAGGGGATTGGTAAAGAGGATGGTGGATTATATCTTTTGTATACAAATACAACTGAAAGAAACAGAATGGTGGCTTTGACTACACAGGAAAATGATACAAATAAGAATGAACAATCAGATATAGTGTTGTGGCACAGAAGATGTGGGCATGTGTCCACTCAGACTCTTAAGAGGATAATGCATATAGACACTGACACTATTAGAAGTAGAATAAATAAGTGCATTGTATGTCCTTGTGCTAAACAGACACGATTACCCTTTCCTACAAGCAGTATACAAAGTAGAAAAGGTTTTGATCTTATACATGTAGATTTGTGGGGACCTTATAGAGTGGATACTATGGATGGAAATAAATATTTTTTTACCATTGTAGATGATTTCTCAAGAATGACCTGGATATTTTTACTAAAACAAAAGTCTGATGCTTGTGTGTCCATACAACAATTCTTCAAATATGTTAAAACTCAGTTTCATATAACAATAAAGGTCATAAGAACAAACAATGGAGCAGAATTTGTGAATTCAATGTGTGACAAAATGTTTAAGGAATTAGGAACTATACATCAAAGAACATGTGTGTATACACCTCAACATAACGGTGTAGCTGAGACATATATTGGAAGTTACAAGAGCTCTCAGATTTCAAGCACCAATACCTATTAAATTTTGGGGTTACTGTGTTTTAGCTGCTGTGTATCTAATAAACAGAATGCCTAGTGTTGTTATTGGCAGCATATCTCCATTTGAAAGATTGTTTAAAAGGAAACCATCTCTTATGCACCTTAGAATAATAGGATGCCTGTGTTTTGCAAAAAACAGTTCAAGAATATGACAAGTTAATGCCTAGAGCTAAGATGTTGATTCATATGGGCTATTCTGAAGTTCAAAAAGGATATATTTTATATGATCCATCTAATCATTGCTTCTTCACAAGCAGAGATGTCATATTCAGAGAAGATGTATTTCCTTTCACAAACAGGGATAATAGATCTTCACAGATATTTGTGGATATAAATCCAGAATTGAGAATGATGTATGATCATCCAATTCTGCCTCAAAACAAAAACACAAATAACACTTCAAAAGAAGGGGGGAAATGCAGAATCTAGTGGAACTAATATTCAGCACAATACAGAAGACTACAATACAGATATGGTTACAGACTATAGTAGGAATGATGTGCAATACAACATTGAAGAAACAAATGAAGGGTCATACTCAAATACTACACAGAATAATAGTTCACAAACACCATATGTTACTGAAGATCAAAATCAATCAAATAATCAAACTATGGTGGAGAACAGAAGAAGGTCCTGCAGAGACAAACAACCCCCAGTATGGTTGAAAGATTTTGTATCTCTTAATATTCATCAGAATATTCCTTATGCTTTAAATAAATATATCAGTTATGATCATCTTTCAACTCAATATCAGTCATATCTAGCTACATCTTCAACTGTTTTTGAACCTACTAACTATTCTGAAGTTTTTCAAGATCCTAGATGGATTCAAGTTATGGATGAAGAAATAAAGGCTCTCCAAAACAATCATACATGGGAAATTGTAACTCCGCCAGAAGGAAAAAAACCTATAGGATGCAAATAGATTTACAAGGTCAAATATAAAGCTACAGGTGAAGTTGAGATATTCAAAGCTAGACTAGTTGCTAAAGGATATAGTCAAAAGGAAGGAATTGACTATCAGGAAACCTTTTCACCTGTGGTGAAAATGGTAAAAGTAAGAAGTATCCTAGCACTAGCAGCTTCAAAGAAATGGCACATACATCAAATGGATGTATATAATGCCTTCTTACAAGGAGATTTATTTGATGAAATATATATGGATCTACCTCAGGGATTTAAAAGTAAGGGGGAGAAAACTGTATGTAAACTTGTTAATCCCTGTATGGACTTAAACAAGCACCTAGGCAATGAAATGCAAAACTGTGTGAGGCACTGTTGAAGTTCAAATTCAAACAAAGTCAGCATGATCACTCTCTATTTATCAGAAAGACAACTGAAGGTACTACTCTAATTCTAGTTTATGTAGATGATATATTAATCACAACTGACATCTTATATTTAATTGAAGAAACAAAGACTTTATTACAACATGATTTCAATATGAAAGATCTGGGGAACTCAAATACTTCTTAGGAATTGAGTTTGCCAGGTCCAGTCAAGGAATTACTATGCATCAAAGGAAATATGCATTAGAGTTGATTGCAGAAGCTGGACTAGCTGCTGCCAAACCAGCAATAACACCAATAGATGTTAATATCAAATTAACATCTAAACAGTATGATGATCACATTGTTCAAACAAAATGTTTAAAAAATGAAGTCAGTCTAGTTGATCAAACATCCTATCAGAGATTAATAGGAAAGTTGTTATACTTGACAGTGACAAGGCCAGATATAGCATTTGGAGTTCGAACTCTCAGCCAATTTCTTCAAGAACCTAAAAAATCACATATGGAAGCTGCATTGAGAATAGTAAGATATATCAAAAATCAGCCTGGCCAAGGGGTTCTATTATCAAGCTCTCAATGTAATACAATTACAGCCTATTGTGATGCATATTGCGCATCATGTCCCTTAACCAGAAAATCAGTTACAGGTTATTTAGTTAAGATTGGTGATTCATTAGTGTCATGGAAATCTAAGAAACAGACTACTGTCTCTAGAAGTTCTGCAGAAGCAGAATACAGAAGCCTAGCCACAACAGTAGCTGAACTCATTTGGTTATATGGTTTACTAACTGAAGTTGATACAAAAATCCAACTGCCTATTGACATCTACAGTGACAGCAAAACAGCAATACAAATAGCTGCAAATCCAGTTTATCATGAGAGAACAAAGCATATTAAAATTGATTGCCATTTTGTGAGAGAAAGAAGTCAACAAGGCCTTATCAACACAAAGTACATTGCTACAACAGACCAACCAGTAGACATCTTTACAAAAGGCCTTACCAAAGTTCAAAACGAGTATTTGAAATCCAAACTAGGTGTAATTAATATATTTTCAGCACCTAGTTTGAGGGGGAGTGTTAAATAATATAATGAGAGTGGAGATTAGTTAGTTAGTTAAAAGTAGTTATATAACCATCTAATGGTTGTTCGGAAGTTAGTTAGGAAATAGTTAATAAGTTAATTATCTATAACTACCAAATCAGTAGAAGTGTATATATATACATAGATAGTGTAATACATAAACATTGAATTGAATAAGAAAAAAGCACACTACTTCCTCTTTATTTTTCTCCGCCTACTCTCTCTCTGTATCTTCTTCTTCATCATGTTCAATACTTCATCTTCTTCTTCTTTTGATTCATAATATTCATATGAATTGAGTTAAACATCTTCATATAATACTGTTTCATAAGTGATTGAAAGGAATATATCAAGGTTCGACAAATACTAAATTATCTTTTGGCTAATGCCATTTTCAAAACCCTACACTATGCGGAGGTCAATGGATCATTGAATCGTACATGGTAGAAGAAATATATAGCGTGAAAGCTTAATCAAAAGTAAAAGAAAAAGTCAAGATAAGTTGATTTAGTTGAAAATTGGTATGGATTAGACCACAAATAATGTCGATGTTGAGAGGCTTAAGGTTCAAATCATGCATCTTAGGAATTTAATGACTTCAAAGTTCATTCATAATGATGTCAAACTTTAGATCTGTTAATTTCGGAACCTAACTTAGTATGCTTTTGTTTTAGATAACTTACACCTAGTATTTGGCGCTCAAGTAATCAAACACTAAATTACAAAATAAAGTATCCATTGTAGAAAAATCTTTTTGATTAAACCCCCCTTTCTATTTTCTCATGCTCTAGTTCACTCTCTATAGTCTCTATGATGATATACAGATTCTCATTTCTTAAAACAAATTAGTAGTAATTGTTTAGGGAAGATGTTGAAGAGCTCTAGGTACGTCGGAAATAACATAATAGATAGAGAGAAAAGTGAAATGGGGGAGAAAAATAATTATTGTATTATCTGAAAATATGAAAATGTACAGCTCACTTTTAACAGTATAAATACTACTACTTATAGAGATTAACCACTTGAGTCTTTCATTTTAAACTTCTTGAGCAATTCTTTCACATACTTTTGTTGGTGAATCATTGTTCCATTTGGGTTTTGCTTAACTTGCAAGCCTAAGAAAAAGTTTAGCTCACCCGTCATACTCATCTCAAACTCACTTCCCATTAGCATAGCAAATTCCTTGCTCAATTTTTCAGAAGTCGCCCCAAATATGATATCATCCACATATATTTGCAAAACCAGAAGATCCTTACCTTTTTCCCTTAAGAACAAGGTACTGTCAATTTTGCCTCGTTTGTACCCATGTTCTAGCAGGAATTTTGATAATCGTTCGTACCAAGCTCTTGGTGCCTGTTTGAGACCATATAGAGCCTTGTCGAGTTTGTATACGTGGTCAGGTGACTCCTTGCTTTCAAAACCTGGAGGCTGCTTGACAAATACATCTTCCTTCAGATAGACATTTAGAAAGACACTCTTAACATCCATTTGATGAAGAGTGAATTCCATGTGTGCAGAAAATGCTATAAGAAGTCTGATTGCCTCCAGTCTTGCCACAAGGGCAAAGGTCTCATCGTAACAATTCCTTCTTCTTGACTATATCCTTGAACAACTAATCTTGCCTTATTCCTTGTAATAGTTCCATCCTCATCGAGCTTGTTCCTGAAGACCCACTTGGTGCCAATTACAGATCTATCCAGTGGCCTGGGTACCAAGCATCAGAGTTCTCACCCTCTTGCTGTAGAGCAGGATCAGGGCCAGGTTGCATATGTTGAGTTCCCCCTGTCATGATGTTTGGGGTAGTTGAACCTGGTCCATCACTTGTTCCACCTTCCATGCTTGCTTCAGTGTGATCAGTGCTTCTTACCAGTCCAAGCTCCTCATCTTCAGGTTCTTGTCTCTCAGCAAGAATGTTAGTTTCATCAAAGACAACATGTATACTTTCTTATATACACATAGTTCTTTTATTATACACTTTATAAGCTTTACTATGTAATGAATATCCCAAGAATACTCCCTCATCACTTCTGGGGTCAAATTTTCCTAGGGAATCTTTGCCATTATTATGTACAAAACAGTTGCATCCAAAATCTCTAAAGTGGGATATGTTGGGCTTTCTCCCTTTAAGTAATTCATAAGGAGTTTTCTCTACTAGAGGTCTGGTCATTCATCTATTGATTATGTAACAAGCAGTATTTATTGCTTCAGCCCAGAAGATGTGAGGTAGTTTTCTGGATTGTAGCATGGTTCTTGCCATGTCTTCCAGAGTTCTTTTTTTCCTTTCAACAACCCCATTTGTTTGTGGGGTTCTTGGAGCAAAAAGTTATGACTAACACCATGTTCATCACAGAACTCAGCAAACTTAGCATTCTCAAATTCAGTACCATCGTCAGATCTTATTGATGCCAGTTGATGTCCTAATTGATTTTTAGTTTTCTTGACAAATTAGGTGAACATATCAAATGCTTCATCCTTAGATTTCAGGAATAAGGTCCAAGTGAACCTTGAAAAATCATCGACTAGCACCATCACATATCTTTTACCACCTTTACTCAAAGTTCTCATAGATCCATATGAACCAGTTCCAACGTCCTGGTGGTACTGACTATTTTCTTACTTTTGAAAGAGGACCTTACCTGCTTCCCCCTGGCACATGCCTCACAAAATTAGTCTTCCTTGAACTTAATGTTAGGAATTCCTACCACTAATTCCTTAGAGACTAGTTTGTTAAGTTGAGTTAGACTTGCATGACCAAGTTGTTTGTGCCACAGGAGGGGATCACTGTCCAATACACTTAGACAAGTGAGTTCATTTCAGACAGTGTGGACAAGTCTATGACATATATGTTATTCATTCTTTTTCCCTACAAAACAATCTTGTAAGTAAGCAAGTTAATCACAAAACATTTTGTGGAAGTAAAAGCAACCAGGTTACCTCTGTCACACAATTGTGATACACTGATCAGGCTATATTTCAAGCCATCTATTAGATACACATGTTCAATGGATCGTGTAACATCCTTACCTACCTTACCAACCCCAATGATTTCACCTTTATTTCCGTTTCCAAAGGAGAAATTTCCTCCTTTGAGACTTTCAAGTGAAAGGAACTGTTCCATGTTCCCAGACATATGCTTTGAGCAGCCACCATTAAAATACCAAACCTGGCTGCCTCCTCTCACTTGAACATCTGGTTCTTTATGTGATTCCTTGTCAGATTCTCCAATTGCCATTAGCGCCTGATATTCAGTCTCCCCATCGTCTGATTCTTCATCTGAACTTTCCCTCCAAGCAGCAACCATAGCCTTTGTTGTGATTGTCTTGGGTTGGACATGTTCTTTCTTCCTTTTCCTTCTCTCATATCTCTCTTTTTTCCATTCTACTTCCCACTGAGGACGTTTTTAATGAGATGGTCAGTCTTACCACATTTATAGCATCCCTCGTTGGTTGATCTTTCTGGAGCTTTTGCTTTGTTATAATTTCCTTCTCTAGAGATGCCTTTCTTCCTCATGAGAAAGTTTCTGAATTTTTTGGTGATCATGGCCATCTCATCATCTTCCAAATCTGCTCCCTCAGTGATTCTTAGGGCTAGACTCCTCTCCTTCTTTGGACCATCCATCTTCATTGTCTACCTTCTCAGTTCATAGGCAGTGAGGTTTCCAATTAGCTCATCCAATCTGAGGGTTGCCATATTTTTGGATTCCTGGATAGCAGTGATTTTGCTTTCCCAAGAAATAGGCAAGACCCTTGTTAGGATCTTCTCAACCTTATCCTCTTAAAGAATGATTCTTCCAAGAGACTTCAGTTCATTAGTCAAGGTTGTGAACCTTATGTACATCTCTTGGATAGTCTCTCCTTCTTTNTCTTAAAGAATGATTCTTCCAAGAGACTTCAGTTCATTAGTCAAGGTTGTGAACCTTATGTACATCTCTTGGATAGTCTCTCATTCTTTCATAGTGAAGTTTTCATATTGAGAGTATAGTAGAGTACCTCTTGAACTTTTTCACTGAGGTGTTCCTTCATGGGCTACTTGCAAGGTGTCCCAAATCTCTTTGGCAGTGGTGAAACTTTGGATTCTGCTGCACTCGCCTGGACCTAGTCCACATACTAGCCACTTTTTGGACTTTGCATTCTTCTCCCATTTCTTTAGATCCTCAGCAGTGCAATCAACTCTTGTCTTTGGTATGTCTATACTTTCAGCAGTATTCATCATGGTAGCTAGAGGACCATCAGTGACTATGTCCCAGAGTTCATAGTCATCTCCAATTAGGTGATCCTTCAACCTACTTTTCCACCATGAGTAGTACTGGCCATTGAAGAGTGGTGGCCTTGCAGTTGATTGACCTTCCCAATTTCCAGGTGGTGCACTCATCTTTATCTTCTCCAAGGTGTTAGACTTTCAAGGATAACCTGCTCTGATACCAATTGATGTTTTAGACTTCAATACCACACAAGAAGATAGGTTACTTTGTGTGGTACCCAATTTTTGTGTGCTGTCTCATTAGAAGAACCTGGTTCTTCTTGGTGTTCCACCTACTTTTGTTGCGGAATAATAAAAAGCAGTAAAGTAAAAACACAGAGATTTTTACGTGAAAAACACCTGTCTCAAAAGGTGAAAAAACTGCGACCTACTCCTCTGTAGGATTTGATCAAACTCTTCACTAAAATTCTGAGCCAAACGGACTTACAAAATAAACTCTTTTGTAATCCTAGGACTAACTCTAATCCCTTTTTAGTAACTAGCCCCTAGCTAATTTCCACACACCTCAAGTTAACTCTAACTTGAACAATACGTACCTATTACAATTGCTTCTATGAAAGATGAAATATACAATATTCAAAACTCCTACTACAATCAACTAGACTCAATAATTAATCAGATGAAACTGGTTCTTCTAGTTGAACTGTAGCCTTTGTATTGCACAATGATTCTGCTAGCAAAATAACTCTGAGAATTTTTGCTTTCAGACTTTGATTCACTTCAGCTTTTGTACGTGTTCAATTCCAGCAGAAATACATCAAGTATTTATAGAGTCAGTCAGTCGTTGATCTTATCTTCCAATTCAAGTCCAACTCTACCTGGGTGAACAAATTCGAACCAAACTCAACGTCCTTTCTTTTGTTACTTTTCTTGCTTTCGACTTTAATTAATTAGATCAATTTTCAACCTTTTCGCATTAGGAGACAATCTCTTGGTTCATTGATACTTTATATTCACAAACATCTCCTAATCATATACGGTTCATGTGCCAGCTATTTAGTTCAAGATGTGTGCTCTGATGGACCTGGTTCAACTGGTCAGTCGTTTGTCAATCTTCAAATCTATGCAGTGACATAGGTCAACAATTCCCCCTGGCTTGAAAAACCACCTGGAATTTGCATGTAAACCTCCTCCACTAAGTCACCTTCAATAATGAATTATGCACATCCATCTGGAAAATGTACCAACTAGAAGCAACAACTAAATCAACTACAGCTCTCACAGTAGCCATTTTGGCTACTGGTGAGAATGTTTCTTTGTAGTCTAACCCTTCTTTTTGGATGTAGCTTTAGCTACCAATCTGGATTTATACCTCCCCACCTCACCATTGAACCTATACTTGACTTTGAATACCGATTTACACCCAATAGGAACTTTCCCTTGAGGCAGGTCTACTATGGACCATGTATTGTTTTCCTCCAAAGCTGAGATTTTAGCTTGCATAGCTTCCACACATTTGGGATCAACACTGGCTTCATTGAAGGAATTAGGTTCAACATGTAGAGTAAGCAGCTAGAGAAGCTTGATAATCAGGAGAGAGCTGGGCATAAGACACATGCTGTGAGACTGGATATTGACAAGTGGACTTCTTAGGTTGTACCACATAATCAGTAAGCCACACTGGAGGTTTAAAGGGTCTGGAATACCTCCTGAGTGCTGCAGGAGATGGTGAGTGTTTAGTGGAAACCACTGGAGGAATAGATTCTGAGTGATCATCACTGATAGAGGTATGAGAAGATGACTGGGTGGTAAGAGAAATATTGTCAAAGGATGGTTGTTGATCATCCTTGTAGGTGGGTGATGAAGTGAACTCAAGAATATCTAATAGATAGGAAACACCAGACTTCATGTTCTTAAAGGGAAAAATATCTTCCTTGAATAAAACATCTCTGCTCACAAAGAAATTTTTTCGAATGTAGATCATATAGGACATGGCCCTTTTGAGAAGAGGTGTACCCCATGTGAACTGATGGGACTTCTCTGGGACTAAATTTGACTACCTTTTACACTTTGGTGGCACAACACAAGCTTCCAAATACTCTGAGATGTTGTATGGATGGTACTCTCTGAAATAATGCTTTACATGGAGTCTTTCCTTGAAGAAGGACAGTAGGTAACCTTTCAGCAGATAAACTTCAGTGGACACACACTCACCCCAACAACTCAAAGGTGTATAGGCCTGAAATCGAGTGCTCTAGCCGTATCTAAAATTGACCTGTGTCTTCTCTCAACAACTCCATTCTGCTGGTCATTCATGAATTAAGTACCATTATCTGTTATAAGACATTTAACTGAAGTTTTGAACTAATTTGTAACCATTTCTAAGAAGTTATTTAATGCTACAATAGTATCAACTTTAGTGCTTAGAAGAAAGATCCAAATATACTTCGAGTAATCATCAACCAAGGTCAAGAAATATCTTTTGCTATCATGAGTAGGAATCCTATATATGGACCCTAGACATCTGCATGCAGAAGAGAAAAGGTAGAAGTAGAACATGAAGAGCTAAGATGAAAAGGAAGTCTTGACTACTTTGCAATAGGACACATTATACAATGATCACCAGTCAGGTGCAAATCATGTAAGCTATGTAGTTTTTTTACCACCTTTAAAGGAGCATGTCCTAACCTTTTCTGCCACAAGGAAAACTTATTGCAAGATTGTGTGTTACTCTCACTAGCACACTTATTTGTACTACTAACAATGGTATTTACAGTTGGTGGTAAATGTTGCTCAGGAAATTGCCTGTCTTCAGCCTTGAGAATGTAGAGACCAAGTACTTCTTTACCAATCCCCAGGACCTTCCCACTGAAGAGTTCCTGAAAGACATAGAAATCAAAAAAGAATGCCACCATACACCTTAGTTCTTTTGTGATTTTAGAGACTGAGAGTATATTATCCTTCAACTCTAGAATATGTAATATGTTCTGGACCTTCTTATCTCTTAAAAAGGAACATATCCCAGTGTATGTAGTAGTAGCCTTTCTCACCAGTGGATAGGTATACTTTTTTTTTATCTGTCTCAGATAATTCTTTATATGAATCTAATAGGCTAGACTATGCACCATGTGATTATATGCTCCTGTATCTATTATCCACTTATGATTCACCAAGGTAGACATAAAGACATGTATGTTACCTGTTGTTCCTGTAGTTGCTGAATTGGCTACAGGTTCAGCATCCTTGCCTTTGTTCAACATCTGCAGAATTTGTTGGTATTGTTCTGGAGTGAAAAATTGAGCTGGGGGAGTGTGAGCAGAACTTCCCAAGGAGTTACTTTGTGCTTCTGAAGGTTGCCTTCCATAGTTGCTTACATTGTTGGACTGAGAATTGAAGTTTTCTCCTCTCTTCTTGTTTCTGAAATCACTCGGATAGCCATGTAGGTTGAAGCAATTTTCCTTGGTGTGTCCTTTGCACCTTCAATACTCACAATAAATCAGTGGCTTATTGAATGAGTGATGTTTAGCTTAAAGTATATATATTTTCATGTATATCGCCTCATATTTTACTTTTTGTTTCATGAGTTTTAGATGTTAATTGTGATGATTTATATTGATTTGTGGTATTTTTACGTGTAGGAATGATTTGGGAGCAATTGGGGACAAAACGCACAAAATTAGAGCGAAAACGCACAAAACCAGGAAATTGCATTTTTTGGGCGCCACCTGTGGCGCTGGAGGTAGAACACTATTTCCAAGCAGTGCCCTGGTGGGAGCCTGCGCTACCCAGGGCGCTGATGACGTGAACTTCTCCTATTTCAACCGGGACTCAGTTAATTCGACCCTAGACCTACCCAACACGTATAAAAGCAAGTCTAAACTCAATTTTGAAGAGGAGAACATGATTTTGGAGAGAAATGAAAGAGCAACACACTTGGGAGCACGGATTTCATCAATTCTTCCATATATTTTCTAGTATTCATTGATTTTATGTTTGAAAACATTATTTTGATGATTGTATGAACATGTGTGGCTAAGAACCCTATTATTCTAGGGTCATGGGTTAAACATAAATGTTGTATTTGAAGTTTAATTTGACGAATTTGATTTTATCATATTGGGTTATTTATTTAATTATCTTCTTAATTATTTTACTGAGCAGCTAACAGTGAAATACTATCTACGAATCTAGAGTTGAACTCGAAAGTGGGAATTTTAGATTGCATATAAAATTAAATAGAGCAGGTTCTTGAACCCGGGCATCGGGAAACGGATTCGCAATTAGAATAGACATATACCTATTTGCCTTGCTTGGTTGAAATACAGGAATTGTGAATGCATTCTTGTCAATCCATAGATATAAAGGCATTAAGTTAACCTGAATAGGCGAATAAGAACTCGAAAGATTCTTATGAGTAATATCAACCCTGTCAATCAACAATCTAGATAAATCACTTAGTCTTTTTAAGCCTAGAATATAACACGATTGTTAGCGAACCCGTGACCCTGAAATATTCTCTCCTATTGATTGTTAGTCGAAATTACTATTTGTGTTGGTTGATTTCCTAGTTAATTCATTAATTGGTATTTTAGGTAGTAACTTAGTTAATTATATCTTTTGTGATAAACCTCTTGAATCGATAAGTTAATTGAATTGAATATGTCAAAAGTTAATCATAAGTCTTCGTGGGACGATACTCTACTCACTTTTTTATTACTTGACGACCACGTATACTTGCGTGGGTGTGTTTGGTCGCAACAAGTTTTTGGCGCCGCTGCCGGGGACTTAGAAATTAGCTATTTGACTGAGTTAAACTCTTATGAATTATTTGTTCAAGTTTTAATTTTTAGTTTGCTTTGTTTGTGTTAATGCATGATCTTCTCTTGAATGCGGAGGAGTAGAAGCACAAACAACCTCCTTCCTCTGGATCCAGAAATTGAACGAACACTCCATAGAGTGAGGAGGGAAGTCGCAGCTAGAACGAGAATAGAAAGAGAGTTGGACATTGTAGTTCAACCACAACTAATAGAGATGGCAGGTAATGAAGAGCGTCCAGTGATAGAAGCCGTAAGGCCCAATCTTGCTAATATGACTCAGGATATTGTGAAGCCTGATATCACAGGGCATTTTGAACTCAAATAGTACATGGTACAACTGATTCAGTCCACAGAGCAATATGTGGGTCTATCTCATGAAGACCCGCAGAGGCATATTCAGAATTTCTTGGAAACTACGGACACCTACAATTATCCTAACGTTTCCAAGGACTATGTCAGGATGACACTATTTCCCTTTTCCTTGATGGGGGAAGCTAAGGAATGGTTGCAAAAGGAGCCCGCGAACTCAATCCGCACTTGGGATGATTTGGCAAGGAAATTCTTAATCAAGTTTTTCCCTACTAAGAAGACAAAATCACTGAGAAGCCAAATTCTTGGGTTCCAACAACGGGATGGAGAGACACTTCGTCAAGCTTGGGAAAGATACAAGAAGCTACTCAAAGACTGCCCGCATCATTGTCAAACTGATGAGGTATTGGGGCACACTCTTGTTGATGGGCTAGACGAGACATCAAAAATGAATCTTGATTAAGCTTGTAGGGGTAGTTGCATGGCCAAACCATACAGTGAGATTCAACTCTTGCTAAATAACTTCACTGCTAATGATCATAATTGGCAAGGAGAGGGTGACGCAAGAAGAGCAATTAAACAGAAAGCAGCCGGGTTGATTGAGCTCGATGACCTCTCAGCCATGAGAGCAGATATTACAAAGCTGACAAATCAGATGAACAGAATTTTAATGTAACAAACAAACAGATGCAACATGTACAACAAATGTCTATTTTTTGTGAACTATGTGGTGATAGTCATATGAGTGACATGTGCCCAACGAATCCCGAATCTATATATTATGTGGGGCAACAAAACAGAGGCTCAATGAATCAACATGCACAATATGGGAATACTTACAATCTAAATTGGAGGAATCACCATACCTTCTCATGGGGCGGAAATCAACAGAATCAGAATCAATATAGGCCCCAAGGAAATTTCAATCAACCTCAGAAGCCACCCCAACAAACAGAAGAGAGTACGAATGACTTGCTAAAGAAGTTGTTTCTTGACAATCAACAGATCATGACTGATTTCAGACATCTTGAGAGGCAAATGGGACAGTTAGCAGCAAATCAAAATTCTAGACTTGCAGGTGCTCTTCCCAGTGATGCAGAGAAAAACCCTCAAGTTAATGCAGTCACACTCAGAAACGGGAGGGAACTAGAGGAAGTTCTAAAGAAGAAAAAGGACAAGCCTATACCTGAGGGGGATCTGATCCCTAAGGCAATACACGAGTCAAAGAAAAATAATGCAGGTTCAGAGCCAGCAGAGGCTGAAAGGCCATCACCACCTTTCCCCCAGAGATTGCAGAAAAAGAATGATGATTGCATGTTTAACAAATTTCTCTCTATGTTAATCCATGTTCAATTAAATATTCCATTGGTGGATGTACTTCGTGAATTTCTAAAGTATACTAAGTACATAAAAGATATAGTGGCTCACAAGAGGAAATTGACTGAGTTCGAGACAGTGGCACTTACTGAGGAGTACTTTTCAAGGGTCCAAAACAAACTTCCTCAAAAGCTTAAGGATCCTGGCAGCTTCACCATCCCTGTGCAAATTGGTAATATTGACGTGGGTCGTGCTCTTTGTGATTTGGGGGCGAGCATAAATCTAATGCCTTTGTCCTTGTTTAAGAAATTGGGTCTGGGAGATCCAAGACCCACCAGTGTGATGCTGCAATTAGCTGATAGGTCCATAGCCTACCCTGAAGCAGTGATTGAAGATGTGCTGCTGCAGATTGGGAAATTCATCTTCCCAGCTGACTTCATTATTTTAGATTTTGAGGCTGATGAACAGGTTCCAATCATATTGGGATGACCCCTATTAGCTACTGGTGATGCAATAATTAAAGTGAGAGAGTGAAAAATGATTATGAGGGTGGACAACGAGGAAGCAGTCTTTAATGTGTATAAAGAAATCTAACTTCCCCGCCACTATGAGGACTTTTCTATGATATCTGTTGTAGAGGTGGATGAGAAACTGCTTGACACAAGTGTATATCTAGATGGCTCTCTAGAAAAAAGCACTCATGTTGTTAGATAGCTTGACGATAGATGATGACGTTGAGGAGATGATGCATATCCTAGATGCATCTTGTGCTTACATGCAGGGAATACACCCGTTTGAGCCTCTTTACAGGCCAAGTGGGCCTTCTCCGAAGCCGTCAATTGAAGAAGCTCCAAAATTGGAGCTTAAACCTCTGCCCCCGCACCTTCAATATGCTTATTTGGGTAGTTCTGACATTTTACCTGTTATTGTTTCTTCTGACTTGTCTAAATTGCAGGAAGAAAAGCTGTTGAGAGTGCTACATGAGCACAAGCGAGCAATTGGGTGGACAATGTCTGACATTAAAGGAATTAGTTCAGCTTTCTGCATGCACAAAATCCTCATGGAGGAAGGACACAAGCCAAGTGTATAGCAACAACGCCGACTAAATCCAATCATGAAAGAGGTGGTAAGAAAAGGAGTGATTAAGTGGCTTGATGCAGGTATTGTATTTCCAATCTCGGATAGAAAATGGGTAAACCCCGTTCAATGTGTACCTAAGAAAGGGGGGATAATTGTGGTGGTTAATGAAAATAATGACTTAATTCCTACAAGAACTGTTACTGGGTGGAGAATTTGCATAGATTATAGAAAACTGAACAATGCCACCTGGAAAGACCATTTTCCCCTCCCTTTTATTGACCAAATGCTTGATAGATTAGCTGGCCAGGAATACTACTGTTTCCTGGATGGTTATTCGGGGTATAATCAGATAGCCCCAGAGGACCAAGAGAAAACCACATTTACGTGTACTTATGGCACGTATGCATTCAAGAGAATGCCCTTCGATCTCTGTAATGCACCTGTGACTTTTCAAAGGTGTATGACGGCTATTTTTACTGACATGGTTGAAAGATTTGTAGAAGTATTCATGGATGACTTCTCTGTGTTTGGGTATTCTTTTGATGATTGTTTAATGAACCTTGATAAAGTGCTTGCTAGATATGAAGAGACAAACCTGGTACTAAACTGGGAAAAGTGTCATTTCATGGTACATGAAGCTATAGTCTTGGGGCACAAAGTGTCCAAAACTGGTTTGCAGGTGGATAAAGCAAAGGTGGAGGCGATTGAAAAATTGCCCCCACCAACATCTGTAAAAGGCATTCGCAGTTTCTTGGGCCATGCAGGTTTTTATCGTCGTTTCATTAAAGATTTTTTGAAAGTTTCTTCTAATTTGTGCAGGCTCCTAGAGAAAGATGTACCCTTCAAGTTTGATAATACATGTCTGAAAGCATTTGAGGATCTGAAGGGAAAGTTAGTGACTGCACCAATTATCGTTGCTCCGGATTGGGAGAAATCATTTGAGTTGATGTGCGATGCAAGTGACATAGCAATCAGAGTTGTTTTGGGGCAAAGGAGAAACAAAATCTTCCACTCCATTTACTATGCGAGCAAGACTCTGAATCTAGCCCAGATGAACTACACAGTTACTGAAAAAGAGTTGTGACACGACCCAAATTTTCCTCCGTTGGGTATCGTGATGGCACCTAGTCTTTGGGACTAGGTAAGCCTAAAATTTCCACTGAACAAAAACAATAATAAAGGAATTATAACACTCTCGATATAGAAATCTTGACAGAGTTTATAATATCCCAAAACCCGGTAAATACAAGTCATAAGCTCTACGACATCTTTCAACCGAATCTAAATACAACTGTCTGGAAACAATAAGTACAGTTGATATAAACAAGAAGGTGACTCTGACGCCTGTGAATGCAGCAACAGGTTTACCTTGAGTCTCCTCATCATCGATCCACGGAGCTAATAACAACATTACCTGGATCTGCACACAAAAATGCGCAGAAGTGTAGTATGAGCACACCACAGCGGTGCCCAGTAAGTATCAAGACTAACCTCGGTGAAGTAGTGATGAGGATTAGTCAAGACACCACTGGTCTAATAAGTAAAAAGACATAAATGTATAAATAACCGAAACATAATATCTATCTAAAGATTTTTCGATATAATTAACGGTACGACCGAATAATACGGAAGAAAATTCAATAATTACGATCAACGGACAACATAATAGAAATACGCAAAGAGAATGGAAAGAATGCAAGCCAAATGTCGGGAACCACAACCGAATAAAACACTAGCAACTCAGCACTGCATCAATTTATTCACGTCAGGCCTCAGCCATTAAACTCAATAAAACTGGTCAAACCTTCGAGTGAAAACCTTTAAATCGTGAGTTTAATTCGAAAGATTTAAAGATATAATCATTTCGGAATAGAGAAATTTCTTCTTTGAAACATATTTTCTCTGAATGAATATTTATATAATTTTATAAAGAGAAATCTTTAAAACATAGTCTCTTCAAAATACATGGTGTTCAAATATACTTTACCAAATACTGCACTTTCAAATATCATCAAAATACGTGGTGTTCAAATATACTTTCCGAAATACTGCTCTTTCAAATATCATTTTTCTGCAAGACATACTTTTCAAATATACTTTCGAAATAAAAGTCCTTGAGACATAACTTTTCCTGGAGATAATTGCTTTTCAGCTATACTTTTCAATATATATATCTTTTGATCCAAATCTCCTCAATGATAAAACCACCGGAACTCAGTCCGCAACTCAGAATTTATCATGCAATGCAGTACAGGGGGAAAGCTCCTGAATCTCTGTCCGTAGTCCCAATTTAAATATGCAATGCAGTACAGGGGGAAAGCTTCCGGATCTCCGTCCGTAGTCCCAATTTAAATTTGCAATGCAGTACAGGGGGAAAGCTCCCGGATCTCTGTCCATAGTCCCAATTTAAATATGCAATGCAGTACAGGGGGAAAGCTCCCGGATCTCGGTCCGTAGTCCCAATTTAAATATGNTGTCCATAGTCCCAATTTAAATATGCAATGCAGTACAGGGGGAAAGCTCCCGGATCTCGGTCCGTAGTCCAGATTTAAATATGCAATGCAGTACATGGGGAAAGCTCCCAGATCTCGGTCCGTAGTCCCAATTTAAATATGCAATGCAGCCACTGAGGAAAACAACCAGAATGCGACATAAACAACATACATTGGCACAACAGGCGCAAAAGCAAACAAGACCGAATTGCGATGAGCAAATCAATAAAAAGACTTAAATCACAAAAATGGTAGAAACTCACTCATAAGAAGTAGCCACTGAAAGGAATGCCAAGCACAAAGAGAAAGCATCATAACGAGGGGAAAACAAGGCAAATATAGCAACGATTCTATATATTCAAGTTCACACCCAAGAAACCAAATCATCCCGACAAGGGAATCAGCTATAACCAATCTCACTTAGACAATTAGTTTCACCGAATAAACTTAGCTTGAACAAATGCTCAGTAAATAGGCAGCATCAAAGAAATACCATCAACATGGGCGGTCATCAATTAAACATAAGTAGTACTAAAGGGAAAATCATTTAAATCACAATGTACGACTCACGGGTATGCTTGACCAACGTATAGATATCCCAATAACTTGTTAGACAATTATAGGGTGAGATTATACAAGTTTTAGTCAAATAGGCGGCATATGAAGAAAGATATAGTATAACGGTAGGAAAAGCAAAGTTTTCACTTAAGTCAATTAAGATTATATACGAAACAAGGAATGCTAGGCAAGTACTTCTAATTTGAGCAGGAAGAGATGAAACTAGAGATCAGGAATTCAGATATAACAATTTTAATTCATACACGGGGAACATAAGGACCAAAAATCCTAAAAGGGAAATCTATTTGAAAATAAGTCCGAGTACTCACTCGTCACCTTGCGTACACGGGATACAATCAACATAGAAAACTCAATCCAAAGGGGAATTATTCCCACACAAGGTTAGGCAAGATACTTACCTCAAAGACGACAACCCGGTACTCAAAAATAGACTTCTCGGGCAAGAAGGCTTCCGGACGGCTCAAAATCAACTAAATAACTTCAAAATACATATAAAACGTATAAGGAACTATTTTGAATAATAAAGTCTCAATCTTTACAATATTATAAAAATCGACCCCCGGGCCCGCACGTCGGAACCTAACAAATTTTACAAATTCCGATTATCCATTCCGATACGAGTTCACCTGTCACACCTCCTTTATTATACGCCCCAAAGGGGGTACGGGAGTTTTTCCACTTAAAGTGA
>ML301378.1:0-10301 GCA_005239505.1 Nicotiana paniculata
TCTATTTATATGGTTGGGATAAACCCTAACCGTGTAAGAGACTCCTATTCTCACTTGGAAACATCTAAAAACCTTTAAAACTCGGACTTCACCGAAACAGGTACCCTGGCGTTTGGGGGATAACGCCTGGGTAACGCCAGGCAACCCCTGGCGTTTGGGGTGTAACGCCTGGGTAACGCTAGGCACCCCTGGCGTTTGGGGTGTAACTCCTGGGTAACGCCAGGCACCCCCGGGCGTTTGGGGTGTAACGCCTGGCTAACACCAGGCTTGTCCCGGGTCGCTCCTTTTCGACTCTTGCGCGTATTTTCCGACGTTTATGCTCTCATTTAGCTCGGCTTCCATTTCCAACTCACCTACACATTAAATAAACTCCATTAGGCANTGTTGATCACTATATGTGTTTGCCTTATTGTCTTCCTCATTCCTTATGTTGAAATTTCCCTATCGCATACTCCCTTCCCATTAACTGCTGTTTACATTCTTTAATTGCTATTATTTCCTGTTAGTATGATTTTGATGTCCAGGATTTATGTGGTGTCTTGTCCTAGCCTCGTCACTACTACGCCGAGGTTAGGCTCGGAACTTATTCAGTACATGGGGTCGGTTGTACTAATACTACACTCTGCACTCTTTTGTGCACATCCAGGTACTGACCAAAGTTAGGAGATATCAGTACCTGCGTATTTTGTTCGGAGACACGAGGTAGATCTGCTGGCGTCCGCAGACTCTTGATGTCTTCTCCTATTCAGTTAGATATTGTTTTATTTCATTCGAAGCAGATACATTATTTCTTTCAGCCTATTTATTTGTAGTATTCTTTAGTACTTCGTGAATTGTGACACCAGACCCTAGGGTAGTTTCATAGTTATATATTTAGTTCGTGATTCAGTTTAATTATGATCTTTATTAGTATTCGTATTTAGTCTGAATTGTTCTATTATGGTTAAGTAACTTTAAAAAAATGGTTAGTAAATTTCTAACATTGGCTTGCCTAGCAAGTATTGTGTTAGGCGCCATCACGATCCCGTGGGTTGGGAATTTTGGTCGTGACAAGTTGGTATCAGAGCACTAGGTTGCATATGTCTCATAATTCATGAACAAGCTTAATGGATTCTAAAGGATCGGTGCGGAGACGTCTGTACTTATCTCTCAGAGGCTATCGAGTTAGGAAACAACTCCATTTTTTGTATTTCTACTTTTTCGTGTGATTCTTGGTATCTCAAACATTGATTGAACTCTTCTACTCTCTCGCAGATGGAGAGAACACGTGCTTCCTCTTCCGCTTACCAACACTCCGTTCCTACAGTAGAAGCAGCTCCTACTAGGGGCAGAGGCCGAGGCCGCGCCAAGGGTTGAGGCAGGGGCAGGACTCAACCCATTACTGAGACAGAAGCCCCAGTTGTGGAACCCCAGATTGAGATTAATGAGGGGGTTCCAGTTCAGACCGTTCCACTGGGGCCAGCTCAGGTCCCAAAGGGGTTTATTGCCACCTCAGTACTTCAGACGCTCTGGTCCGTTTAGTGGGCATTATGGAGAGCGTAGCCCATAATGGCACATTCCCTGTTGCAGCAGCCGCATCTGAGGCTGGAAGAGGGGTTCAAACTCCTTTTCAGACTACTTCTCAGATTCAGACCCCAGTAGCCAATCCAGTTAGGGTAATTCGCCAATTGCTCCAGTGCCGCCCGTTGATGGGACAACTATGTCCACCGATGCTTTATGGAGATTGGACAGGTTCATTAAGTTGTTCCCTGTTGATTTCAGTGGTGTTACTTCAGAGGATCCTCAGGAATATCAGGATAGTTGTCATGAGGTATTGCGTAATATGGGTATTTTGGAGACTGGTTCCTCCAAGAAATGGTGGTGGGATTATTTGTTGACTCGACCAGTTGGGTCGCCTACTTTTACTTGGGATCAATTTTCTCATCTCTTTTTGGAGAAGTTTCTGGCTGTCACTACTTGAGAGGAGAAGTGTCGTCAGTTTGAGCGACTTTAGTAGGGCAGCATGACTGTGACCCAGTATGATACTCGTTTTATGGACTTGGCTAGACATGCTATTCTCCTGTTTCCCACATATTGAGTGAGGGTCAGACGATTTATTGAGGGCCTTTCTCAGCCTATTAGGTTGCAAATGGCCAAAGAGATAGGGACTGAGATTTCTTTTCAGGATGCGGCTAATGTGGCCAGGAGGGTTGAGTCAGTTCTTGGGATGGGAGGTCAAGGATCAGACAAGAGGCCTCGCCATTCCGGTGGTTTCAGTGGTGCCTCATCTAGAGGCGGGGTTAGTTTCAATAGAGGCCATTATTCTAGGCCATTCCATTTAGCACTTCAGGCTTCACATGGTACCTCAGGTTGCCGCGGTTATTATATGCCTCCTTGTACACAGCCAATCTACAGTGCACCATCAACTCCTATCAGTGCACCTCCTCTCTAGAGTGTTCAGGGTGGTTATACTGGTCGATAGGGTAAGTTTGCCGGCCAGCAATCTCAGCAGCCGAGGTCTTGTTACACTTGTGGTGACCCGAGGTACATTGCCAGATATTTTCCTTGCGCATCAGATAATTCTCAATATCAGAATTCCCGTGTTATAGTTACAACACTGCATCTCCAGCCAGCCAGAGGTAGGGGTCAGGTAGCTAGAGGTAGAGGACAGATTGTTCGAGGTGGAGGTCAGGCCTCTAGGGGTGGAGGCCAGCTCGCTAGAGGCGGAGGTCCGCTCATCAGAGGTCCTCCCAGAGACGTGGTTCAGGGTGGTGGAGCCCATCCCCAATTATATGCATTTCAAGCTAGACCCGAGGCGGAGTTCTCAGATGTTGTTATCACAGGTATCATCGGAGTTTGTGATAGATCTGCTTCAGTTTTGTTTAATCTGGGGTCTACTTATTCTTATGTTTCATCCTATTTTTCCTCATATTTGATTGTGCCCCGCGATTCTTTGAGTGTCCTTATTTATGTGTCTACACCGATGGGGGATGCTATTGTTATATATTGTGTATATCGTTCATGCGTAGTCATTATTGAGGGTCTTGAAACTAGTGTAGACTTGTTGCTTCTTGACATGGTCGATTTTGATGTCATATTGGGCATGGATTGGTTGTCACCTTATTATTCCATCTTGTACTGTCACGCTAAGACAGTTACTTTAGCTATGTCGGGATTGCCTCGGTTAGACTGGAAAGGGACTCCTAGTCATTCTCCCAGCATAGTGATTTCTTATGCCAAGGATCATCGCATGGTTGAGAAGGTATGTTTAGCTTATTTGGATCATATTCGTGATTCTGATGCCGAGGTTTCTCTGATAGAGTTCGTGCCCATTGTTCGGGAATTTCTCGAACTGCTTCCTATAGACCAGCCGGGAATGCCACCCGACAGGGATATCTTTTTTTGTATTGATGTTGCTCTGGGCACTCATCCCATTTCTATTCCTCCATACCGGATGGCCCCACCAGAACTGAAAGAATTGAAAGAACAGTTGCAAGACCTACTTGATAAGGGTTTTATCAGGCCTAGTGTCTCGCCCCGGGGTGCACCTGTTTTGTTTGTAAAGAAGAAGGATGGATCGATGAGAATGTGTATAGATTACCAACAGTTGAATAAAGTTACTATAAAAAATAAGTATCCATTGCCGAGAATTGATGATTTATTCTATCAGCTTCAGGGTGCCAGTGTGTTTTCAAAAATTGATCTCAGATCGGGCTACCATAAGTTGAATATTAGGGCGTCTGATGTTCCTAAAACAGCCTTTCGGACAAGGTATGGGTACTATGAATTTTTGGTGATGTCTGTTGTCTTGACTAATGCCCCAACATCCTTTATAGATGTGATGAATCGAGTTTTCAAGCCTTATCTGGATTCCTTTGTAATTGTGTTCATTAATGATATTCTTATATACTCTCATAGTCAGGAGGAGCATGAACAACACCTTCGTATAACACTCCAGATTTTGAGGGATATCAGTTGTATGCAAATTTTTCAAAGTGTGAGCTCTAGTTAGATTTAGTAACTTTTTTGGGTCACGTCTTATCAGCAGAAGGTATTGAGGTAGATTATAAAAAGATAGAGGCATTTAGGAACTGGTCTAGACCCACTTCAGCCACAGAAATCAGGAGCTTCTTGGGTTTGGCGGGATACTACCGTCATTTTGTGGAGGGGTTCTCGTCTATAGAAGCCCTGATGACGAGATTGACTCAGACGGGTTCCCCATTTAAATAGTCGGATGAGTGTGAGGCGAGCTTCCAGAAGCTCAAGACAGCCTTGACTTCAACATCGGTATTGGTGTTACCATTAGGTTCAGGATCCTTCACGGTATATTGTGATGCTTCCCGTATTGCGTTGGGAGCGGTATTGATGTAAGAGTGCTAGGTGATAGCATATGCTTCTCGGCAGTTAAAGATTCATGAGAAAAATTATCCCGTCCATGACTTATAGTTGGCAGGCGTAGTTTATGCATTGAAAATATGGAGGCACTAACTTTATGGCGTGCCATGTTCGGTTTACACGGATCATCGTAGCCTTTTGAGACAGAGGATATGGCTAGATTTACAGAAAGATTATGACGTCACTATATTGTATCATCCAAGAAAGACCAATGTGGTGGCAATGCATCGAGTAGGAAAGCAGTGAGTATGGGCAGCCTTGTATGTATTTCAGTTGGTGAGAGACCGTAAGCTTCAGATATTCAGACGTTGGCTAATCAGTTCGTGAGGTTGGATATTTTGCCCAGCCATGTTCTAGCTTATACATTTGCTCGGTCTTCCTTATTCGAGCGTATCAAAGATCGGTAGGGTGATGACCCTCATTTGATGGTCCTTAGGGACACTGTTCGGCACGGTGGTGCCAAGAAAGCTACATTTGGAGATGACGGTATTTAAAGGATGCAGGGTCGTATATGTGTGCCTAATGTTGATGGCCTTCGTGATTTGATTCTTGAAGAAGCTCATAGTTCTAAGTATTCCATTCACCAAGGTGCAGCCAAAATCTACCAAGACTTGAGGCATCATTATTGGTGGAGAAGTATGAAAAAGGACATTGTGGCGTATGTGGCTCATTTCATAAAGTGTCAGCAGATAAAGTACGAGCATCAGAGACTGGGTGGTTTGCTTCAGCAGATAGAGATTCCTGAGTTGAAATGGGAGCGTATCACTATGGACTTCGTTGTTGGACTCCCACAGACTCAGAGGAAGTTCGACGTTGTTTGGGTTATTGTGGATAGGCAAACAAAATCAGCAAATTTCATTCCAGTGGCAAGTACTTACACTTCGGAGCGGTTGGCAGAGATATATATTCGAGAGATTGTTCGCCTTCACAGTGTGCCTGTATCTATCATTTTTGATCGAGGTATGCAGTTTTCCTCGCACTTTTGGAGGGCAGTTCAGCGAGAGTTGGGTACCCCAATTGAACTGAGCACAACATTTCATCCTTAGAGGAACAGGCAGTCCGAGCGTACTATTCATATTCTAGAAGATATGCTCTGCGCTTGTGTTATTGACTTTGGAGGTTCTTGTGATCAATTATTGTCATTAGCGGAGTTTGCCTACAATAATAGTTATTATTCGAGTATTCAGATGGATCCTTATGAGGCATTATATGGTAGCCGGTGTAGATTGCCAGTTGGATGGTTTGAGCCGGGAGAGGCTCGGTTATTGGGTACAAACTTAATTCAAGAGGGCTTAGATAAGGTCAAGTTTATACAGGATCGACTTCTTGCAGCTCTGTCAAGGAAAAAGAGTTATGCCGATCGTAAGGTTCGTGATCTGGCATTCATGGTTGGAGAGAGAGTATTGCTTTGGTTATCACCCATGAAGGGTGTCATAAGATTTGCGAAGAACGACAAGTTGAGCCTTGGGTATATCGGGCCATTTGAGATTCTTGATAGAGTGGGGGAAGTAGCTTATAGACTTGTGTTTCCTCCAGGGTTATCCTCAGGTCATCTGGTATTTCATTTATCTATGCTCCGGAAATATCATGGTGACCCTTCCCACGTGTTGGAGTTTAGCTCTGTCCAATTGGACAAAGATTTGACTTATGAGGAAGAGCCGGTAGCTATACCGGCAGGTTCGTCAATTGAGATCAAAGAGTTATCCTTCAGTTCGAGTGTAGTAGAGGGGTCAGCCTGTCGAGGCAGCTACTTGAGAGTCCGAGTCGGACATGCAGTGTAGATATCCCCACTTGTTTGCAAGTTCAAGTAATTTTCTATGTCCGTTCGAGGATGAACGTTTGTTTCAGATGTGGAGATTGTGGGTACCTTGATTTGCGTGCACAGTCCGGGCGTAAAATTGGAAAGCTTTTATGTGAAAATATGAGAAATAGTTATTTTTTGAATTTCAAACTTGATTTTAGTTGGCTTTGTTCAACATTTTGAGTAAACGGACCCGGATCTGAGTTCCGATGATCCCAAGAGGTCCGCAATAAAATATGGGACTTGGGCATATGCCCGGAACTGAATTCCGAGTTCCCTAGCCTTAGAAATCAATTTTTTTAAAGAAATTGTTTTGCTGGATTTTTAATGAAATAAAGAAATGAATTTATGTTTGAAACCATTGGTATCGGGTCCGTATTTTGGTTCCGGAGCCCGAGATAGATTTTTTATAGTATTTGAATACTATCTTTCAAATTTGGTGAGAATCGGAGTTTATTTGACGTGATTCGGACGTCCAGTTGAGAAATAGTGAAAGTTGGGCAATCTTGAGAAAAATGATGAGTTTTGAGGTTTAATTCATAGTTTTACATGTTATTTACATGATTTGATTGCACGAGCAAGTCCGTATGATGTTTTTAGACTTGCGTGCATGTTTGGTTTAGAGCCCCGAGGGCTCGAGTGAGTTTCGGATAGGTCACAAGATATTTTTACACTTAGAAAAGTTGTTGTATTGCTACATCTGGTGCCCAGTATTTTGTGCTTCGCCATCGCGAAGCTACTCCCACGATCGCGAAGGGTAAAATTCCTTGGAGTCATTTTTGCACTACGCGAATGCGAAGTCTGGGCCGCGAACGCAAAGTCTGGGCCGCGAACGCGAAGCATCGGTGGGATGCCCTTCGCGAACGCGTGCCGACTCATGCGAACGCGTTGAGTAAACTGGGCCTGGGGGAGGAGCCTGGGTTTTCTTCTATGCGAACGCAACCATTGGGTCGCGATCGCGGAGTGCCCAGTTGGTAAAGCATTGCGAACGCGAGCAGGCTCATGCAATCGCGTAGAAGGCCTAGCCAGGCATATAAATTCAATTTTAAATACGGACATAACCTATTTTTCACATATTTTTAGAACTACCAATCCCTAAGGACGATTTTCTTCACCAAAGTTCATCCCCCAAGTGTAGGTAATAAATTCTAAACTCTACTCTTTCAATTACCCAATGCTTTTCATCACTTTTAAATCAAAAATCAAGAATTTTCATGATAAAATTGACGGTTTGGGTAGAACTAGAAAATTTTGTAAAAATCAATTCTTTACCTTGAATTGAGGTCGAATTTCGAAACTAATTGAATATTCGGGCTCGGGGATGAATGGGTAAACATAATTTTGTCCGAACACCAAGTTCGGACCAAGCAGGCCCAGGTCAGGTTTTAGCTTATTTTGAGAAAATTTAGGAAAATTTATAATTTTCGGTAAAGATAGTTCCTTTTGCGTTAATTAATGATATTAAGTTAATTATGATTAGATTCGAGTGTGTTGGAGTTGAATTCGAAAGGAGAAGCGGAAATTTAGTAGAGAGTGACCTGCGGAATTGAGGTAAGTGTTGTGTCGAACTTTAGCTTGAGGGAATAGTGATGCGTGGCTAGAATTCATTATTTTAATCATTATATACCTTGCATTTTATGTGCTTTAATGATAAAAATACACGTCGTATGTGCCTAATGGAGTTTATTTAATGTGTAGGTGAGTTGGAAATGGAAGCCGAGATAAATGAGAGCATAAACGTCGGAAAATACGCGCAAGAGTCGAAAAGGAGCGACCCGGGACAAGCCTGGCGTTAGCCAGGCGTTTGGATCTTAAGGTCAGGGGGTGCCTGGCGTTACCCAGGCATTACACCCCAAACGCCAAGGGGTGCCTGGCGTTACACCCCAAACGCCAGGGGGTGCCTAGCGTTACCCAGGCGTTATCCCCCAAACGCCAGGGTACCTGTTTCGGTGAAGTCCGAGTTTTAAAGGTTTTTAAGTGTTTCCAAGTGAGAATAGGAGTCTCTTACACGGTTAGGGTTTATCCCAACCATATAAATAGACCCAAGAACACATCTTTGAGGGGAGAGAATATTTTGGAGAGCAAGTACACACAGAAGATCATTGAAGGAGCAAGGATTATCAGTTTTCTTCATTTTATTCGAGTATTTTCAATTCATGCAACACTTATGCAATTGTTTGACTAAGCATGAGTGGCTAAACACCCATTGTTCTGGGGTTGTGTTTTAGCCATGGATATTGTTATTCAACATTAATTTAACCTTGAATATAGTTTACTCAATATATGGTTGTTTCTTCAATTCTGTGTTTAATTGCTTAATTGTCTGGCCATCAATTAGGTTCTATATACTATCTATGTTATGCTTGGGAAAGCCGTATATAGATTAGAGAAGAATTGAAGAGAGCGCGATCTTAACCCTTCAGGGGAGCGGATTTGTGGTTAGGATAGGAATATACCTAGTCACCGTGCTTAATTAAACATCGTAATCTTAGTGCGTTCTAATAGATTAATTCCATAGGAATATAGGCGTTAATCTATTGAGAATAGGTGAGGAGTGCTTCGGGAGAAGGCTATGAGAGTATTTATCGATTAATTAGCAACCATGAGTGAATTATATGAAAGGAAAAGTTAATTAGAATGCAATATGAGTGGTGAATAGACCACAACCCTGGAATATTTGTCTCTACTGAATACATCACAATAATTCTTGTCACTTGATAATTAGTTATTTCATAGAATTTTAGTATAAAATAGTACATCCTTGATTTTATATTGGCTTGGTTAAATAACGATTAGAGTGATTTAGCAAGTAGTTTACACAAGTCCTTGTGGGTACGATATCTGTACTTAAAATCCTGTATTACTTGTCGACCACGTGCACTTGCGTGTGCATTGGGAAAACAACCAACAAGTTTTTGGCGTCGTTGCCGGGGACTTTAATATAGACTACTTGCTACTTACTTTCTTTAATTGTTAACTTATTGAGTCTAACGTCACGTGATTTTTGCCCTCATCTCACGAGCTTTGATTGAATGCGCAGGGTCAGAAGCCAAGACAGACTTGACGGCTTTGACCCCGAACCTGAGAGACCATTTCACAGGAGATTGCGAGAGGCAAGAGATACATCTAATATTCAGGACTTCTTCCGATTTCCTGTAAACATGGAAGAGGAGCAACACATGGCAGTTCAGGAGTTAGCAATGCCCAGTATTGCTAATGTTACCTCCAGCATAATGAAGCCCAGAATCACTGGGCACTTTGAGCTTAAACAGAGCATGATCCAGCTACTTCATGCAAACGGGCAGTTTATGGGTCTTCCACACGAGGACCCACAACAGCACATTCTGAACTTCCTGGAAATCAGTGATACTTATATCACTAATGGGGTCACGCCTGATTATGTGAGGCTTACGCTTTTCCCATTCTCTCTATTGGGCGAAGCAAAGCGATGGCTGAAGGCAGAACCAGCTAATTCCATTACATCATGGAACGATCTGGCAAGGAAATTTCTGGCAAGGTTCTTTCCTTCAGGAAAAACTGCAAAGATCAGGAGTGAGATAGTTTCCTTCCGACAGAAAACGGGTGAATCTTTGTATTCAGCATGGGAAAGGTTCAAGCAGGGCTCCAGAGACTGCCCTCATTACAATCAGTCAAACGAGGTGTTAGTTCACATTTTCATTGAAGGGCTACATCCTCAAACAAAAATTGTGGTAGATGCAGCAGCCGGAGGTCAGGTGTTGGAGAAGAACTATGATGAAATATTTGCATTATTGAATAAATTCTCCAAAAGCAATCCAGACTGTCAAGGAGAGATGGGAAGGAATGTGGTTCAAAAGTCACCAGGGGTTCTTGAACTAGATGTGGTCTCAGCATTGTGAGCCCAGATCTCTACATTGACTAACCAAGTCAATCAGATGAACCTGATAATTAACAAGCAGCAGTCTCAACCAGTGCAACAGATTCAGGTATTTTGTGAAGTTTGTGGAGAGGGTCATTCGAGTGATTTATGCCCAGTTAATCCAGAGTCTGTCTGCTTTGTGGGTACTGCGAATAGGGGACAAGAAAATCAATATAGGAACACTTATAACCCTAACTGGAGAAATCACCCAAACTTCTCTTGGGGTGG